>CM044447.1:127641146-127654277 GCA_024363595.1 Xenopus borealis | reverse complement strand
TAGCTGAGGGCTCCACCCGAAGCCAAAGGCGGTCACACTACTGGTGAAGCACGAGCCTTGACCAGGGTGCTTGGAACTAGTTCTGGTGTTGGGTGCCGACCCTGACAATAGTGTTCAATGGGCTTTAGGGGCTGGACCCAGAAGATGGCTGTATTTTAACTGAGTTTCCAATCAGAGACCCAAACCACCACCATTAACAGTGAAAATAACTGGGCAACAACCCAAACTTTACATATCAGCATTACGGATAACTTGATGGTATAAAAAAAACTCTCTAATTTTGCATTCCCAGATGCAACTTTTCCCATCCGCTTACACCAGGTATGGACAATACCAGGAACATCCACAATACCACAAAGGTCCACAAAAGAAAGTCAACCAAACAATGATGAGCCTGAAATGTCTAATCCACATTCCAGAGTCAAATGTGGAAAGATAGTATATAGTGATGGGCGAATTTATTCGCCAGGGGCGAATTCGCGGCGAATTCCCGCGATTCGGCGCTGGCAAATAAATTCGCGAAACGGCAGCAAAAATTCGGCCAAAAAAAACGAGTCGCGCGTCGTTTTAGACGCGACGCACGTTGGACACGACGCGCCGCGCGTCGGAAACAACGCGCCGCGCAGCGTTTGATGCGATGCGCGTCAAAAACGATGTGCGACTCGTTTCGCAAATTTTTTCGCCAATTCGCGAATTTCTCTGGAAATTCGCTAATTTTCCCGCGAAGCAAAACGCGGGAGATTCGCCCATCACTAATAGTATATGGACCCAGAGCATTAATGACTTAAATGGCTTCATTCCCTAGAGAACATGTGTCAAACTCAAGGCCCACAGGCAAGGACCGGCCCATGAAGGGATTATCTTTGGCCCCCATGGTAATTTATAATTATTATTAGATCTGACCTGCTGACATATTGCCTCCACACTATTAGAACCGAAAGTCCCACAATGCACTGCAAGCACCCACGATGTGCAGTCAAACAAGTGGCTTAGTTTACAGGATCTGGGAGAAGATTCTGGAGGAAAACTGCGCAGGTGAGCTGACAGCTTATCACTGCATCATTCACCAGGAATCATTGTGTGGCAAATCCTTGAAAATACAACATGTTATGAGCACCATAACACAAGCATGTCATAAGAGCTAGAGCTTTAAATCACCCCAGTTCAAGGATTTTCTGGAGGAGTTACATTGGTATGGTGACTTTCCCTCTCACACAGAGGTGCGGTGGCTAAGCCAAGGAAAAGTGCTGAAAAGATGTTTCGAGTTGTGCAACTAGATCTGTGAGTTTATGGAAAGCAAAGGGAAAGTAAAAAGAGAACACTGGGACAAAAAGTTTCTGTGTGAGTTGGCATTTCTTTGTGACATCAAGAGCCATCTTAATGCGCTCAACCTGCAGCTTCAGGGGTGGAACCGTGTGATCACAGACATTTACACGTAAGTGAGGGCCATTAAAAACAAGTTGCGCCTAAGGGAGACCATGACAGAGCAGGCCACTTCCACCATGTTTTCCACTTCACAGTTTGCAGAAAAAACCCAGCATACTTGGTGCCAAATTCACAATACTGCCAAATTCATACTACTATGAGTTTGTGCCAGCTTGGTTTTATGTATAATAGATCCTGCCAGACTAACTTAATTTCTTTTTATGAGAAGGTGAGCATGGACCTCGATTCTGGGATGGCAGTGGATGTGATTTACTTAGACTTTGCTATAGCATTTGATACAGTGCCACACAGAAGGTTACTGGTTAAATTAAGGAATGTTGACCTAGAACATAGTATTTGTACCTGGATAGAGAACTGGCAAAAAGAGTGGTGGTAAATGGAACATTTTCTAATTGGACCAGTGTTGTTAGTAGAGTACCGCAGGTCCTTTGTTTTCCAACTTGTTTATTAATGACCAGGAGGTGGGCATTGAAAGTATTGTTTTGCAGATGATACTAAATTGTGCAGAACTATAGGTTTCATTCAGGATGCTGCCACTTTGCAGAGGGATTTGTCTAAATTGGGAAATTGGGCAGCAAACTGGAAAATGAGGTTCAATGTTGATTAATGCAAGGTGCATACACTTTGGCAAAAGTAATATAAATGCAAATTGTACACTAAATGGCAGGGAGTTTCCTTACATGAGAAGGACCTTGGGGCTTCAATAGATAACACGTCTGATTAAACAGTGTCATTCTGTTGGGGTAGAAGCTGCATTTAATGAATATAAACACTGTAATTAATAATGTAAATCAGCAATCTGGAAGGCAAAGAAAGGAAATGAAGAGTTAATTGCGGTGCAGATGAAAAGAGTTTTAAATATATTAATAGTAAAAAGATGCAGGTTGAGAGTGTTGCTCCATTAAATAATGATACCAGTATGGCTGTAATAAATACAGAAAAGGCAAATGTGCTAAATCAGTTCTTTTCTTCAGTGTATACAATAGAGGAGTCTGAGTTCCCAGGCTCACTTCATAGCTGCGCTACTGGCTCAGCTCAATCTAGTCAGTGCTTTAATAAAAATTAATGTAAACAAGGCTCCAGGGCCTGATGGCATACACCCATGAGTTCTAAGAGAGCTTAGTTCAGTTTTAGACCAGCCCCTATTTCTGATTTTCTCAAATTCACTTTCTTCTGGTATATTGCCTATGGACTGGAGGAAAGCAGATATCATTCCAATATTTAAAAAGGGATTATGATCTCAGCCTGGCAATTATAGGCCAGTAAGTTTGACATCTATGGTGGGCAAATTACTTGAAGGCTTGTTAAAGGAATTGTTCGATATAAAAGTAAAAACTGGGTAAATAGATAGGCTGTGCAAAATAAAAAATGTTTTCAATATAGTTAGTTGGCCAAAAATATAATGTATGTAAGTCTAACATAACAGAACAGAACACTGCTTCTCGCTTTACAACTCTCTTGGTTTATGCTGACTGGTTACCAGGCAGTAACCAATCAGTGACTTGAGGGAGGGCCACATTGGTCATACCTGTTGCTTTTGAATCTGAGCTGCATGCTGAGGATCAATTGCAAACTCCCTGAGCAGTTATGTCCCATGTTCCCCCCTTCAAGTCGTTGACTTACTCAGATTTAGAGAGCTGAAAAGCAGGAAGTTGTGTTTTATTCTGTTATGTTCGACATCCACTCACTCCAGCCTTTATAGATTACATGTTTGGCTAACTAACTATATTAGAAACATTTTTTATTTTGCACAGCCTATCTATTTACCCAGTTGTTAATTTTACCCTGAACTGTTCCTTTAAGGGATCATATTGAAAATGTTTTCCTAGTGAATGGCATTATGAGCAGCAATTAGCATGGCTTTATGAAGGATAGATCATGTCAGACAAATATGATTGCTTTTTATGATGAGGTAAGCAAGATGCTGGACAGTGGGGGGGGGGGGGGGGCAGTAGATGTGATCTATTTGGATTTTGTCAAAGCGTTTGATACCGTGCCCCACAAACAACTGCTTTCTAAACTATGTTCTGTTGGGCTTAATGAAGTTGTTTGGGTATAGAGGGTGGTTGTTTATGGTACATTCTCTACTTGGAGTAAGCTTCTTAGTGAGGCCCCTCAGGGCTCAGTATTGGGTCCACTTTTATTTAACTTCATTAATGACTAAGGGGAGGGTGTTGTAAGTAATGTATCAGTGATTGCAGATGACACAAACCTATCCAGCCCAATTAATTCTATCCAGGATGTGGCACTTGCAACAGGATCTTGACAAACTAGCAATTTGGGCAGCTGAGTGGCAAATGACTTTCAATATTGATAAATTTAAAGCCATGCACCTGGGATGTAAAAATATCCAAGCCACTTATACCCTTATTAGGACTGCACTAGGCAAATCCATTATGGAAAATGACCTTGGAGTCCTTGTAGATGATACACTTGGCTGTAGCAAGTAATGCCAGTCAGCAGCATCAAGGGCAAATAAGGGCTTGAGCTGTATTAAAAGAGACATAGAGTCACGGGAGGAGGGGGCCATTCTTCCACTTTATAGAGCACTTGTAAGGCCACATCAAGAATATGCCATACAGTTTTGGTCTCCCTCACTCAAACAGGACATTATTGCATTAGAGAGGGTACAGAGAAGGGCAACTAAGCTGGTAAAAGGTATGGGAAATCTTAGCTATTAGGAAAGACTGGCCAAATTGGGGACGTGTACACTGGAGAAGATATGATAACTATGTATAAATATATAAGGGGATCATATAATAATCTCTCTAATGCTTTATTCACCAGTAGGCCTTTCTAGCTGACACAAGGTCACCCATTCTGATTAGAAGAAAAGAGGTTCCGCTTAAATATTTGGAAGGGGTTTTTTACAGTGAGAGCTGTGAGAGAATTCTCTCCCTGAATCAGTTGTACAGGCTGATACATTTGATACTTGATGGACGTGTGTCTTTTTTCAGTCTAACAAGTGAAACTCACAACTGTAAATACTGTGCAGTTACTGTGATAGAATTACCATTGTGTAATGCAACTCAAAGAAGCAGGTGTAATTTTTGAGCATGTTGCATGAATGGAGGTGTGAAGTTTTGTGAAAATGCCAAGGTAAAGATGGTAGAACAACATTGTATGTAGCAGACAGGTGGAGTCGAATGCTTCCTCCTCTGTTTAGGGATGATTTCTCTACCTTAACATGAAAAGTCTTTTTTTTTTTTTACGCCTTGTTCAGACCAATGGTCTGAAATGTGAACATTGCTATCCTGAGCAATTGTGTCCCTTGTCTTTTAGGTGTAGAAAGACAGAGTCTTGCCATGTAGAGTTCACCCTTCTATGCTGATCTGCTTGGTGAGCAGTTGTTATGACTCCCCAATGTATAGATCTGTGCACTCCTTGTTGCACTGGACTGCGTATACCACATTGCTTTGTTTTTCTTTTGGCGCTGGATCCTTTGTGTGTACCAGTTTTTGTCTCAGTTTGTTTCTGTTTGAAAAAACACAGAGATTTGACACTCCAGTTACATATAGAATGACTATTTTGTGCCTACTTTGTGTCTCAGGGCAGTTATTTATTTTCCGGTTCTTGTTTTTCATTGTTTTTGTTTTGACAAAAGGGCAGTCTGGGTAGCCACAAGCTACCAGTGCTCATCTGAAATATCTGTTCTACTTGTCTGTATCAGTTGTCACACTTTCCGCCCTGTGGTGCACAGTTCTAATGAACTCTAATGATTCAGTTGTTTTATTTGGACAGTTCTAATGACACCTAGCTAGCAGATGGTGGGGATCGAACAACAGATATTGATTCCCATGAGTGGGTTTCCTGTTTACTTCTATTTTCAAGTTACCTCCCTCTCGGATTGATCAAACAGTCCAAAAAAAAAAGTCAGGTTTGTCCTCCCTTGTAAACTTGATGTTGTTGTCCACTGAGTTAATGTGTTCTGTAAAGGCCGCTACTTCATGAGCTCTGACTTTGACCCAAGTGTCATCTATGTACCTTAACCAGTGTCACAATGCCACAATGTGGAGATACTGGGGAATCCATTGCACACCCATGTTTCTGGATGTAGAAGTGGTCCTTGCATTGGAAGGATGTGGTGTAAAGGCACAAGTCTAGCAACAAGCATACTTTTGCTGACTGAGCTCCGTTCTGCTGCTGAGGGTGTTACCTTGCTGCAGTCCATACATGTGAACAATAAAGTGACATCACATAACACGATTGTCTCTTCTGCCTCTAATTTGACTCCATGGATTTTGGGGACAAACTCTTTGGAATTCTGAATGTAGTGCACTGTTTTGCCTACATATGGAGATAAGAAGTAGTTTGTAATGTTGTAAGTCACCAACCAAGATGATGTGCTGTCCTTGAGTATCTTGGGTAGTCCGTATAGGTATTGGGTGGGTTCTCTAGGGTTTTCCCATACCAGTCAGTTTAACTGATGGCGCTGCTTGGATGAGCATTAATGATTAATCATCAAGTCCAGTTGCTCTAAATGTAATTTAAATCTACTAGATATACCATGACCTGGATGAATGAAAATCATCATAGACATATAGCCAGAGGAAACAGGCACCATTAGAAGGGCACCTAAATAATAATTGCACAGCTGAGAATTCGGGGGGCTAGGCTTCTCTGTTTGTACAGGAATGGCATCTTTCATCTGGTAACCTATCATACAGAAACCTCAGAATTAAGGGAAGGCCGTCTCCAATAGACTCCATTTTAGTCAAATAATCCAAAATTTAAAAACAATTTCCTTTTTCTCTGTATTAATAAAACAGAAACTTGTACTTGATCCCAACTAAGATATGATGAATCCTTATTGGAAGCAAACCCAACCTATTGGGGTTTTTTTAACACTTAAATGATTTTCTAGTTGACTTAAGGCATGAAGATCCAAACTATGGCAATATTTGTTATCCGGAAAACCGCATGTCCAGAGTATTCTGGATAACAGGCCCCATACCTGTACACTGTTTACTAGAAATATGACATTCCTCTGTATCAGAGACGTACAGTGCAAACAATATAAAATTGGTAGAGATTTTTACTGAACTGTTCAAGACTTTACAATCAAGAATTTACAATGTCTAAATTTTACTGGGTTTTTTTATAAGTGAAGAAGTGTGAAAAAGTAGGCAAACTATGGGGCAAGTAGATACAAGTCACACCCACCTTCTAACAAGCCACACGTCTTTATTTGCTGTATGCTGGCGATTTCTCTGGTTTCGGCTTATGAACGTTTATGAGTAACATATACAGTACTTTGCACACCATTCATATAGTTAATCGGGGAAGGCTAAACAGTGACATTGGCACAATTTGTAAGAAGTAAGTGTTTTCATTGTGGTCTCTCTGAAACAATCTACACATCTAGAATATTAAACAAACTTTATTACCAATAAATTTAGTGTAACAATCAAGAATGCATTACCTGTTCAATCAGTAATAAAATTAGTAATATCATCAAGAATGCATCACCATTTGAGTAAGCATCACCATCTGTACCAAGCAACTCGAAGATATAATTTCAGTCAGCTCTATATTATCTATAATATCTGAGATCTAAATTATTATTGTTTATTATGCTCTTATTAACAATGAGCTCATACATTAAACCACTTGGTCAACAACAGATCTTGATTCCCATGTGCTCATCAGGAGCGGACCAGGCTTCCAACAAGCGCACCTGAAGCAGAGATCCTATCTTTTCGGTTAGTAGTATATGAGTACATATTCTGCCCCTAGCTATAATAAATGAAGTTTCTATGAGTTCTTTCAGAAGTCACTGACTAATTGAGTTCAACAGTTCCTTTCCTACAAAGCTGTCTTATACAAGATGTTGGCTTCAAAAGTTCTTTCCTACAAAGCTGCCTCATACAAGGCATTTCTATCAAAGTATTACCCTGAGCCACCATTGATAAAACTTATCTCATTCCACCTTTGGCTCTGGGTAACATAGGTAAGTTAAGTTGGAAAAAGACACAATGCCATCAAATTCAACCTTTTAGTCTATATAAATCTTGCCCAACTGCAAGTTGATCCAGAGGAAGGCAAAAAAAAAAAACTCTCCAATTTGGGAGAAAAATTCCTTCCTGACTCCAAAATGTCAATGGGACTAGTCCCTGGATCAACTTGTACTATGAGCTATCTCCCATAACACTGTATTCCCTCAATTGCTAAACACCATCCAACCCCTTCTTAAAGCTACACATGGCAACAAATGTTTTAGTCATCATCATAATACAAAGCTTCTTTCACTGCACCTGTTGGCTGTTAATAATACATTTGTTAATAAGCATCTTGATGATCACAATTATTATACAACTGTCATTATTGGAATTTTCTTGGCTATTTTTAGACGATTGTCATCTGTCCTTGATTATTATACAAATAATTCCGATAACGTATCTTAACTTCTCAAAATCAGATGACCATTCATATAATCAATCCCGCCAACTTTGTGATTGTATCGGAGTTATATGATCTTCTAACTCTCATTGTTTATCAATATTAGAGTGAGTGTTCCTAGAGTGAGCACTCAAATTAAAACAACACATTCCTTCAAAATGCTGACACCAACAGTAAATAATCAATGGTAACACAATTTGCTTTATGTTTCCCCCTGGAAATCCAGCAAAACAATCACTTAAAGCTTGACTAGTATATAATAGTGATGGGTCAATCTGACCAGTTTCCCTTGACCAAAAATATGCAAAATGGCTAATATTTTCCAAAATGCATTGAAGTCTTTGGCCGGCATTGTTTTTTTAACACATAAAAAATGAAATGTCAAATTGAGCAACAAATTTTGATGTGCAACATTTTTTTTCACCCATTAGAGTCAGTGTAATTTTTGCTGTGAAACTTCACAAAAAAATTCACTTATCACTAGTATTTAATCTGCTTACCTCTTTGGGTTAAAATTTGATTAGAAAAGTTTATCATAGTATTAGTCCGATCCACCATTTAATATAACTCATCACAGTAAGTACAGACACAAGTTCCTTTTTCTAATAGGTTGATAACCTAGGGCACAATATAAAATGTTTAAATCTCTCCAACAGAATTTTTAACCCTCAATTCTTCTCCTTCTCAGATAATTAACCTGAAGGATAAAGTATGCCTGGTGAGTGGTGCCAGCTCCGGGATTGGTGCTGGCACTGCACTACTCTTTGCCCGCCTGGGAGCCCGCTTGGCACTGAATGGACGGAACGAGGAGAAGTTGAAGGAGACAGCTTTAGCATGTGAACAGTATTTGGGGCTGAAGGTAAATATTGCAGTTTCAGGCCCCTTGATCAACACTTTGGGGGTGCACTTATTTCAGCAAGAACCAGAAGGGGCATTTTATTCCATTAAATGAACTATAGCAGTAAACTATAGTTCTAGTTTGTATGTAGTGATGGGCGAATCTACCCAGTTTCGCTTCGGCGAAAAATTTGCGAATTTTGCTGGAAATTCGCGAATTGGTGAAAAAATTCACGAAACGAGTTGCGTCATGGCTGGACTGGTTTGTGTCTGTAATTATAAAGTTGTGCCTTATTTGCACAGGTCTGTGGTTCAGACCAAAACATTTTCTCATGCTGGCCGCCCAAAGTTTTTTTCTCAGTTTTGCACCTTGGTCCTATTACAAGTGTGAGAAATGATGTTCAACAAAAAGTTACTTTCTTTATTTTTCAGCTGAAGGGTATGTAAGCAACTATGTTTTTGAAAAATGGATTTGGATGGTTTGCCAATGGTCCTATGAATGGTCTATCCAGGTGTAAAAAAAAGTCATATCATGTGGATAAACCTGGTGTTTTGAAAGATTTTCGTAGGTTCAGACTTTCCTGTCTTTTATGCATACAACAGACTGTAGTGACCAGTTTCTAGCAGATTCTCAGTGAAGGACATTGCTTTCCATCCACACCTTATCTATGTACAGTGAACTTAGAGTGTGTTGGCCATACAGCTGGCCCACTCCAAATGTGAGTACTGGTGCCATGTCAATGAAGAATACACTGTATGTATATGTTTATAGCACACGGTACAGCAGAACAACACACTGATAGAACAAACATAGGTGTATATTATAAGAAAGAAGTACAAAGTACAATCATATTCACGACTATGTGCTAAGTGTTAAAGAGACTAACATAAGGAATTTACACTTTCACTGCAATGAACTTGGCCTTGGTTTTATTCTTTTATGACTTAAAAATATGCCATATTTTGCATATGTATTTTGTATGTTGTTGTCGCCCTACCAACATCATTTCCAATGTTAATTGAAGTGATTGTGTCATTGTGTAGTTTTTTTCATACACGGTGTACAAATAATCCATTGTATCATTTAAAATGTTATTCTGGAACCAATAAATGTACAAGAGACAAGGTAATTTGTGCACTAAGTGATTAAAAAATTCCCTCCCCTTTCATGCTTCTTATATATATACAACTGTCCGGAGCACCTTTTCTTATACCACACTTGAACTGACTTGAGGTGATGCTGGCATGTTCCTGTGGAAATTCATAGGAACATTTCACTAGAAGAGTTGATAAACCAACATCTTTCTGCACAAAAGTTCTTATAAGCTCTCCAAAGCCTAATGTTACTTTGGATTTGGTTGAATCCCTGAATCCTTCATGAAAGATTCAGCTGAATACCAAACCAAATCCTAATTTGCATACACAGATTAGGGGCAGGAAAAGTAAAAAGTGGGAAAAATCTATTTATTTGTTTTGTGACAAAAAAAATCACAAAGAGCCATCCCTAATTTACATATGCAAATTAGGAGTTGTTTCAGCCAGGCACAAGGATTCACCCGAATCTGAATCCTGCAGAAAAAGGCCAAATCCCAAACTGGATTTGGTGCATCCCTAGTATATATAAGATATATTTGTTGAGGAAACTAATGCTTTTCTTGTGGTTCTACTATCCTGGCTTTACATATGCTAATAAGAAACCCCTTCACTTGACAGATGAGCTCCTGTAAGGACAAACCCCAATCTATTGGGAATTTTACCAGCATCCAGCCCTGGTTGTTCTTTAAAACCCATTAGGTGAGATGGATGGATAGATAATAGATAAATTACTGGTGTAGAGGATGACCAAGCTTTCCTTCTATCACATTTCTAAATTGCATCTACATCTTTGAAATGATACGGTATATTTTGGTTTCTCTAAAATGTTGTATTCATCTAGCCTCTGTTGGTACCTGGAGACCTGACAGATGAAGAATGTGTCCGAAAAATAGTTGAGGAGACAGTGGCATATTTTGGTCAGATCGATGTGTTAGTGAACAGTGGTGGTATCTTGGCCATGGGAACTGTGGAAAACACCTCTCTTCAGGACTTTGATCGACTGATGAATGTCAATGTCAGGTTAGACCACCTCAGCCAATAGATAAGCCTGAATGTGTATATATCCAATATCTAATCACAAAGCTATATGCTAATAAGGCTATTCTTTAGAAATCGTACACCACAAAATGATTGCCAGAGGGTGATGAACTGTTACAAATCTGCACCAAAAAGCCATAGTGGTATTAGTGCTTTATAGTATTTTTGGTCTGTATTCGGTTGAAACCAAGCTTTTTTTATGGAAGCTGCATTTGCTGCTGCATCTGGAATCAAATCCAAAATTCTGTTCTAATATTTTCCTCTTCAACATTCAAAATGTTTCTCAAAATCACTTACAATTATTTTATAGCTTTCATAATCCGCCTCTGAAATCCATAATGGTCTTAGCAAACTCCATTTAAGTGCAAAAAACCTCCATAATGCTCATTATCAAATGTTGTATGCCCCCAGGAAACTCATATATTGCACCCCTATATACCTACTGTATGATGTTCCCTGAAAATTTTCAGCTTCTGTAATGCTCTCTTCTCACCTCCCCAGTGATTAATCAACTTCAAATTTTCTAAATACATTTCGGTTCTCTGAGTCCTTACATTGAAAATGTTCTATCTCATCCTTGTTAGCTTTATCTTCCACCCTGCATAATAATCTTTATGATCCTCATAATGCCTCTTCCGATAAAACGTCCATAATAAACGTAACAAACCTATTATCCTATTACTTTCATTATCATCCCCCACAAAGACATATGCACAATAGTCCAACTATATAAAATAATTTCCAAATGTGTCATTTTGAGAATCCATACTGTCATAAAGACAGCCTAACCTCTGTATTGTCTTCCATCTTGCATAATGCTCACCGCTAACAATGACCAGTCATTATTGCCCCTGTATATATAATGGGCAATTAGAATTAATACATTTTAATAGTAAAGCAAGCTTTTTCTGTAAGATATTAAGCTTCAGGAAGCTTAAACTGACTTTAAAGTAATAGGAAGTTTTAACATGCAGTATATTTAATTATATTTTTCATTAGCAGGTCTGTACTGATTTTAGCAGATAGTTTATAGGATACTATTTTTATTCTGTTTAAATATATTTTGGAATGTGCAGAGACAGTCTATTGTAGCCAGGTGAGTTGTCTTCCTCTACTATTAAGTGTGGTCTCATTTTACTTCAGATCCTTGTTTTATCTCACACATTTGGCTGTGCCACATCTCATCAAGACCAAGGGAAACATCATCAATGTATCTAGTGTGAATGGCCAGAGATCGGTTAGTATCGCTTTTTTTTATTAGTAGCAGTAACATTG
Source organism: Xenopus borealis (assembly GCA_024363595.1). Taxonomy (NCBI): domain Eukaryota; kingdom Metazoa; phylum Chordata; class Amphibia; order Anura; family Pipidae; genus Xenopus; species Xenopus borealis. The sequence continues at coordinate 127,642,187 of CM044447.1, read as the reverse complement.
TACAGTCTGTTCACTAGAACCGAGTGAACTGTAAATATTTTCAGGTGCTCCTCAGAGGGGCTTGCAGTTGTGATTAAAGGGACCTGTGCTACATGGGGGCTAAATGACTGAAATCTTGACCTGTGCCATTATTCTTACACACAGGTGGATTACCAACTGGAATTATCCATTTGATATCAACTCTGTACTAATAACAAATGTGCTCTGTACTAATGACAAATGAAATATGGTGGTGCTATAGAAATACATGTTAATAAGGCGAAACTAACATGGCTTATTTTATTAAACTTTAGTTCCCTGGTGTGCTGGCATACTGCATGTCAAAATCAGCAGTTGATCAACTGACAAGGTGTGCGGCTTTGGGTATGTACTTTACTGCAGGATACATGAGTCAGTGGTCACATGCACATTATAGGTTGGCTAGATTCCACTTAAACTAAAGTACTGATAATCTTCCAAGCCTGGAAAGGTGCTCCCGAAGGTTTTTAGGCATCACCAAGAGCAGTGATCCCCAACCAGCAGCTCGTGAGCAACATGTTGCTCTCCAACCACTTGGATGATGCTCCCAGTGGCCTAAATGCAGAAGTTTATTTTTGATTTCTAGAATTGGAGGAAAGTTTTGGTTGTATAAGAACCAGGTCTACTGTTAAACAGAGCCTTAATACAGATTTCCAATCCACATGGGGGCTACCAAAGGGACAATTTAGCACTTATTTGGCACCCCAAGAACATTTTTCATGCTAGTGTTGCTCCTCAACTACTTTTTCTTCTGAATGTTGCTCACGTCCTCAAATGGTTGGGGATCCCTGACCAAGAGCATAGTGTAGTGTGACTTATGTCGGTTCAAAGTGGATACATTAAAATCTGCCCTTGACACTTGATTTTTTGGGAAAGTTTCTTTTGTCAGCCTTCAGACTCATTGAATAGGACTTATTGAATGTCCTAATCTCTTCCAAAAATTCGACACTAAGGGCCAGATTTACTACATTCACATAAATTCACATGAGGGATTTGAATATTCGATCTAATTTTCAAAAAGAT
>CM044447.1:127597505-127607645 GCA_024363595.1 Xenopus borealis | reverse complement strand
TTTCCAACTTTAAAATTGGGATCACTGACCCCATCTAAAACAACAAATGCTCTGTAAGGCTACAAATGTGTTGTTGTTGCTACTTTTTATTACTAATTTTTTATATTCCAGTCTCTTATTCAAATCAACGCATAGTTGATAGGGTAACCTGGACACTAGCAAACAGATTGCTGGAAATGCAAACTGGAGAGCTGCTGAATAAGTAAAAAAACCACAAATGATAAAAAAAAACAATTGCAAATTGTCTCAGAATAACCCTCTCAACATCATACAAAAAATGTATTAAAAGGCGAGCAACCCGTTTAAGTGAAAGAATCTCTTTCAATTTCCCAAATCCTTTATATACAGAATGCATTCCATTTCTCTACTGGAGGACTACTTGACTGCTCCAATACTCGTCTCACCAACAGAGTATGGCAATTGAGTACAGGTAAGGGACCTTTTATCCAGAATGGGAATTTCTGGATAATGGATCTTTCTGTAATTTGGATCTTCATACCTTAAGTCTACTAGAAAATCATGTAAACATTATATAGACCCAATAGGCTGGTTTTGCCTCCAATAAGGATTCATTATATCTTAGTGCAAGCTACTGTTTTATTATTACAGAGAAAAATGAAATTGTTTCTAAAAATTTGGATTATTTGTTTATAATGGAGTCTATGGGAGATGGCCTTTGCATAATTCAGAACTTTATGGATAATGGTTTTCCGGATAACAGATCCTACACAAGAAATGCTACAGTAATCCACAAATGTCCCTAGGATAAGGAAAATTCTTAGTTATGGGGATTTTTAGGAGTGTGGTACCACCTGGGTATAACATACCTGGTGCCATTAAAAAGAGAATAAACTGCAAGAACTATGTCTCAATGTAGAATTTTCTTTATGGTGACACACAGCTCTGTCACTTTATGTACAGTATTATTATTCTTATTATTACGTTTTTTTACATATTACACAGAGCTGTATATATGTGTAACGCTACAGTAAATTGAGTCACACCCTTCTTGGACTATGAGCTTTACCCCAATAATTTTATCTGGAGGAGACCTTAATTCTCTCACGGGTTGAGCCCTTGCAAAAGTGTGGAGGCAGAGTGTAGTACAACTATTACAGGGTGCCAGTGGTTCTTAACTTAACCATAGAACTTATTATCCACAAAGGGGTGTAACATGGTAACATAGTAAGTTAGGTTGAAAAATTACACACGTCCATCAAGTTCAACCTTTTAACTTTTACATACATTTTATGTACATAAAGATCAAGCAGAAACATAAAGCAACGGTGTATAGGCATATATACTCACAGCACCAACAGTCAATATCTGTTCCCACAGTGAAGAAAACATACAGAGCAACAATGAAGATACACCCAGCTTTCAGCCTTTTCCCTAAGTGGAACCCATGAGAATCTCTTCATCCTTAGGTCTGTACACTTAGTCCCTACTCTGGGCAATTGGTACCCGGGATCGAAATCCCGTTCTCATTCCTCGTTGGAGGCCTAGGTGCTCGGCTAAATAGCCTGACTATCTGTCACTCCTAGAGTGACCTATGAAGTGAGTAGCTTATTCTTACTAGACCTGACCTGTCCCAAGGCCCCTTCTGGCCTCCCTTCCTGAGCTGCGAGGCATGTGCTCCATTATGCGCTGATGCGTGGCATGTGCACACTACATGTTTGTGCTGCACCCCATGTGTGTGTGCATACGCCCAATCACGCAGTGTTTTTGCCTCGACCCCCAACAAACGGAGGTTGCGGCATGAAGACTATTCTGGGTGTGGATTTGGGCCCAGTCTGACCCTGGCTATCTAGGTTCCACTTCACCCTGCCTGCCTGCTCTAAGCACATGGCTACTTAGGACTATATACTTTAGACATCTACTGGTCACTGGTTCAACTACAGAGGGTATAGCTAAAGGAAGGATAAGGAAACAGGTCCCCCCCCTCCTAAATGTATTTTAGGACCCAGTTTAGTAGTCTATAACACTAGAGGACTGCCTGCTAAATAATACTGGGAGACTAATTTAACAGCCCCATACATATGTAATACTTTGTTTTGCCACCATGGGGCACAGTGGCTGGTCACATCATTCATTTCAATCTAAATAGGTTTGCTGATCTGTTTAAAGGAGAATTCAACCCCCCTTGAAGTTCAGTGCTCATCTGCCCTCCCTCCGTTTGTCCCCCTCCTTGCCTCCCCCCTGCAAACTCTTAACCCCTGAATCCTTCTCCCCTAGCAACTGGAAAAGCAGAGTGAGCACAACAGAGAATACAGCGGCCATCTTCGGTATCTTCGTAACCTTCTCAATCCTTGTGAATGGACTCGGCGTTGTGGCACGTGGGTAGTTGTAGAAAGTTTCCGGGTTTTGACAATTGCGCATGCGCCAAAACGCAGAGTCCATTAATGAAGATTACGAAGACTTTGCAAGGGGTACTTTGCAGGGGGGGAGAGGCAGGGAGGAGGATGAACAAATGGGATCAGTTATCTGGAAACCGGTTATCCAGAAAGCTGCACATTACAAAAAGGCCTTCTCCAATAGATTCCATTTTATCCAAATAAAAAGTGATTTCCTTTTTCTGTGTAATAATAAAATAGTAGCTTGTCCTTGATCCCAACTAAGATATAATGAATCCTTATTGGAAGCAAAACCAGCCTATTGGGTTTATTTCATGTTTACATGATTTTCTTAAGGTATGAAGATCCAATTTTTGGAACGATTATCAGTACAAAAAACCCATGTCCTCAGATTCCATAGATGTACTTGCCTCATTTAACCCCTTGCTACACTTTTCTTTGGACTACCCTTCCCAGCATTCTCAGCACACCACCACAACTTCTTCCACAGAGACTAAGAAGCTTCATTTAGAAAAAAACAGAACATTATTTCAACAAAAATAACTCAGTAGATGGAGCAAAACAGCATTTATACATATTTTCTAAATATATTTCAATTATTTTGCCATACTCAAATTTTTAAAATTTTTTAAAGTTTAGCTTTTTACACAAGCTACAGTGAGGCATACTACATCATCAGTTTCTTTTTTTTTTTTTTTCAAACATTCCACCCTATTTCTCCATTTATAGTCTACCTCTCTTTGTTCTGTTGCCCATGCTTTTAGTGGTCTAAATTGTGGACATCACTAAAATATCTATATTATGACATTTCCCTGGATTCTTGCCTTATCTCACGCGTATGTTCCTGTAATCAAATACGAAATTATCAGACGGTAAGACCTATAGATTGTTCCCCACTATTTGGGAAGAGCAAGGGGGTTATATCAAAATACAATATTTTCTATCTTTTTTAAAGGGAAAACTATACCCCCAAAATGAATACTTTACAACAGATAGTTTATTTGAAATTAATTGGCATAGAATAGAATCTTATCAAACTGGAATATATATTTAAACAAATATTTAAATTTTACATCTCTTGCCTTGAATCACCACTTCATGATGGTCTGTGTGCTGCCTCAGAGATCACCTGACCAGACATATTTCAACTCTAACTGTATCAGGAAGAGATCATCTGACCAGAAATATTGCAGCTCTAACTGTAACAGGAAGAGATCACCTGGCCAGAAATACTGCAGCTGTAACTGTAACAGGAAGAGATCACCTGACCAGAAATACTGCAGCTGTAACTATAACAGGAAGAGATCACCTGACCAGAAATACTGCAGCTCTAACTGTAACATGAAGAGATCACCTGACCAGAAATACTGCAGCTCTAACTATAACAGAAAGAGATCACCTGACCAGAAATACTGCAGCTGTAACTGTAACAGGAAGAAGTGTGGAAGCAAAAGACACAAATTTGTTTATTATTTTGTTTGTTTGGTATGTTTATGTGCATTGGGAATCATATGTTCCCAATGGGTAGCCCTTATTTTTTAAAATGGCTATTTTCTATTTAGGATTACCCAATGACTTATGCTTCTAAAAATGTATATTATTATGAAAATGGTTTATTTAAATGAAGCAGGGATTTACACATGAGCTGTTTTATGCAATATCTTTTTATAGATACTTACATTGTTTGAGGGGTATAGTTTTCGTTTAAGCAAAAAAAAAAAAGTCCAACCAAACTAGGATTCACTACTTGACCTTATTTGTCATTGAAAAAACATGATAAAATCAATTCATATTTTTGGCTGCAACTCAACGCAGACCAAGATATCTTTAAATTTGAAATGGGACCTTTATCACTGACTTCTACAGGACCCCTAACAGCTCAGAGATGTAATAAATCATGAAAAATTCTAGTTTTTTTTCCACTAAAAAATTCAGATTTTAAAGTTTAAAAAAACTCAAGTTTTTCAAGCATTTAGACTTTAATAAATAACCCCCTGTTTTTTATTACTTTGGGTTTTTGAGATGTGGATCCTTACAGTGACCCCCATTTGGAATGAGTCAGAGGATGGAGGCAAATAACTATAGATAATATAAATAATAAATAATAAAATAAATAATATAGATCAATTGAAAAGTTGGTTAGAATGACATAACATACTAAAAGTTAAATTAACGGTGAACCACCCCTTTAATATTGCTGTATGGACAATCCCATGATGGAGGAAAATCCCTACTCTGACTGTGGTAGAACATGAGGCTGGATTCCATATCACAAAATGTTTGGAGACCTAATTTTGATGGTGTGGTTTTTGGTATGTTGTGTCTTGATGTCCATAATAATGGCCTCTGATTCCAGACTACACTATTTTAAATGATAAAAAATCTGACACCATTAGTCCTATGCTTGTCTCTGCCATTATGAAGCACAACACTAGTGATGGTCATGACTTAGCATTGGAAATACTAACTCTTTCCCAATAGTAGTTTTTACTCTTCTTTTTCCCTCTATCCACTAGGTTTTTTAGATACCAATGCTAACTTCTACAAAGCAGCATGTTATGATTTCTGTTGACTTGACCATGTCCATGACCATTCCTCCTTAATCTTGAGATGTCTTACTCATGTTCAGAGAATTATTATTAGTACCTGGATAAGCAGATCAAGTTTGACCCAAGAAGGCCATGGAGTGAGCAAGCCAGTGAAGGACCTAAAACGTTATAAAGGATAGAAGTGGGGTTAGATAAAGCCAATGGAGGAGGAAAAATAGACAATGCAGATGGAAGAGAGTGTCTTGCAGTGTCGGACTGGGATCCCAGGGGCCCACCAGAAAGCCTTAGGCTGAGGGCCCACTTTCCAAACTATTATACCTCCTCTCCTCACTCAACCTTTATGTTCTCCTACTCTCTGTTCACTACATACTGTACTATACTCTATTCTTCCATTATTAAGCCTTTTTGTTCCCATAAATACGGAATGACCATGAAATATGCAAAATGTTTAGAAGCAAGAGGCCCACTGACACCTGGGCCCACCGGGAGTTTTCCTGGTATCCCAGTGGGCCAGTCCGACACTGGTGGCTTGTGGAGATGAAGAGAAGGGGAAGGTGATAGGAGCTAGATTTCACACTGGAGGAGAAAACAGGGTAGTCATTGGAAGATAGGAAAAAGGTCAGGCTAATATAAGAGGCTAGAAATCAAACCAGATGAGCAAAGGTGAAGGTGCAGAAATATAGTTAAAGGGTCATGGTATAATAAGCTTTGATAGATTTGGTTTACATTAATGTCCTGTGTTACTACAGGTGAAACAGGTATTCTCAGTAACTCCTTGTAAATACTTTCACTTATTGCTTAGCATTATATATATGCCATTGCCAATTTTCCACCCACACCTGAATCCAGGTACTCGGGTCTTGTCCATTCTTAGGAATATATCTCATTACGTTGCAATCAAGGCATGTTGTCAGTTTTTACAGTCCACGTACTGTACTTGTTTCACCAGACTTGCGGGAGCAGCAGGTGACAAGCCTTTTTTTTGTTACACCTACACAATTGCTTTTAGTGCACAAATCTGTGTGCTCTGGCAGTGAACATCCTCCACCCAGCAGACGGAAGACAGACATTACAAGGACTACAGGACAAGGACTACAGGACAAGGACTACAGAACTGAATATCGTTGAAGCAAGAGCACGGAGCAGAGGGACAACAGAAGGGCAACACTTTCAGAAAGGTAATTCTGTATTCTTCATGCTTGCTTATTCATACAGATAATATAGAATTGAGAACAATGACTCTACATGTATTGCCTGAAACAATCCATATAGTATGGGTGTGGATGTTGTCTCTTGAGTATGTACGTGGTATTATAACTCCTATATGATGGGTCCAGATGGTAGATGTTTAATCTTCATTGGAAAGTCAATGAGTCAAAGTCAGTTGAGATGAACCCTATGCCAAGAGCAAATCCATTGGGAACAATGCTATCCCCAAGATACCCTTCAAGTCATAGGCTGGAATCACAGATTGACTTGTCAAGCAAGATAACTAAAGTAAAGCTTATCATGGTCACCCTTCCTGAGATGGCTTCACAGACCAACTGTATAATGAATCATTTGCCAGTGTGTCTCTGGATAAAAATAGAGATTATCATAAAGCAAAAGTAATCGCTGATAAGATTGTAATGTTGCTAGTTCAGCAATAAAACATTATAACAAAGGGACGTGCATAAAAGGGTTAAAACTATATAACTGAGAAAAGTCAAATATAGATAGAATGGAATGTCTTCCCCGCCCTCCCATTCATTCCATTCACAGGCCACCAAGCCCAGCCAACGCCGCAGGCAAATATGGGGAACAAACCGTGAACTGATAAACAGATTAAAGTCAAAACACTAATAAGAAAAATATTAAATGTTTTTAATATATCGCTATACAAATCACTTCATTAAAGAGGAAACTCAGATTCACTGGATATGTTCTCCTGGTATTATAAGGGATAATGTACCCCCTACTGTAAATGATAAGGATATTAGAAGTCACTGAGGGGTGTGACCATATAAAGGCACAAGGCTGCAGGCTGAGTTATACAGGGAACTCTGAGTATCACTCATGTATTATAAGGGATAATGTACCCCCTACTGTAAATGATAAGGATATTAGAAGTCACTGAGGGGTGTGACCATATAAAGGCACAAGGCTGCACGCTGAGTTATACAGGGAACTCTGAGTATCACTCATGAATTATAAGGGATAATTTACCCCCTACTGTAAATGATAAGGATATTAGAAGTCACTGAGGGGTGTGACCATATAAAGGCACAAGGCTGCAGGCTGAGTTATACAGGGAAACCAAAATCCAATTAGGGTCCTTTAGACCTATCTGCCCAAAAATCATCCAGATATTGATTGGGCTGGTTTGATACGTTTAGGCCTATGATTAAGTGTTTGAGGGACACATAAGGCTTGAGATGATTGTTCAACTTAAGATTTTCTTCTTTTTAACCAACATCTTTTGGTCTGATCTACATGTGGCTGGCTTCCAAGTGTGCCCTAAACCATTCATTCTTCTTGCACTTTTTTGATTATCCATTGGGATCGAGGATCACATCAGCTATACTGTATGTAGTGGTTCTCATCCTGTCGGTGCCGGCTGGATTAGCCCCATATCGCCCTGCCTTTGGTGGGCATTTTGGGGAAAGATCCTCTTGTTTGGCAACCTTGCCAAACGAGTGGACCTTATAGCGTATGGCTGTTGTGGTAAAACTACATTTCACACACTATACAAATAACATCTCTAACAAACGACATTTTGGTGCCATGGATATGAATCACACACGATTGTAGATAGTAGTCAGTACAAAAAGTAGAACAAATCATGGGTACTTGTAGAACTCACCGGTTTTGAAGGGAGGTCCAGGTGCACCGCCTTGAACCCTCAGCTCAGGGAGCGGACCACAGTATACAGAAAAAGGCCAGGCACCAGCAGAGACCTTCCAGGCATATATAAATATAAAGGAGTTCAGTGTCTGTGTCAAACAGCAGTAGATACATGTGACTGATTGGTTCCCTTTTCTTATGACTATGATTAATTGCCCCTTTGGCATGAAACGCGTAAGGCCATTGATGTTTTTGCCTCAATTAACTTAACTTTTTACTACATAATTTTTTGGAGTGTGATCCAGTTTCTGCCTGCCCTTGATTATTTCCTATTTGCAGTCTTCCAGTAGGCTTGTCAAAACATAAAGGGGCAAATTCACTACAGCGCAAAGCATCTAACGCTAGCACCAATTCACCAGCGTGATGTCAATTCGTAACTTCGCAAATTCACTAACACCGACGAATTTTCGCTAGCGAAGTAGATAGACTAGCACAACTTCCCACCCTAGCGCCAGTCGAAGTTGCGCACTGACGAAGGATCGTAATTACGCAAATTCACTAAGATCAACATTTTACTGAACGTTACCAGTTACGCTAGACTTTACTTCGCAAGGTCAGACCTGGCGAAGTTCAATAAAATAGATAGGAGTTTGAAAAACAAAAATGGCAATTTTTTCGAAGTCCCAAAAAACGACTTTTGTAGGGTGATAGTCTGAAAAAGAGTTTTGGGGGGGTTACCCTCCTTCCCCCATACATTTCCTAACATATGGCAACACAACTATACAGGGGGCACATGTAGGGCAATAGGACAAATTTATTTTATTTATTAAAGGTTTCCTGGGCTTGTGTAGTGGAATGTAGTGGAATGTAGTGGCGCCGTATGCAAATTAGGCATCGCTAGCGTAAATGCACTTTGCCTGGTGAAGTAACACTGGCGCAACTATACTATCGTTCGCCGACCTGAGCGTAACTTCGCACTTTAGTGAATTTGCGTAGCTCTGTCGAAAATTTGCCTGGCGAAGTTCGGAAAATGTTAGCGAAGGCAACGCTAGCACATTTTCACTGCGTAGTGAATCTGCCCCATAGTAATTTATTGTAGAACTCTAGGATAAAACCGCACCACCTTACGCGTTTCATATCTCTCAGATGCTTAATCACAGGCTCTATGGTGCCATGACCTGGATATAATTGTTTAGAACAGCGATGGTCACCTTTAGGGGTAGATTCATCAAAGAGTGAAGTTCCGCCACTAGAGGGAAACTCCACAGCTCTCAATTCATTTCTATGGAATTTTTAAAGGCGTATTCATCAAAGGGTGAACTTTCACTTCACCCATTGATGAATACGCCTTGCAAAATCCCATAGAAATGAATTGAGAGCTGTGGAATTTCCCTCTAGTGGCGGAACTTCACTCTTTGATGAATCTACCCCTTAAAGTCTTGCATCAGGTTGGGTAACCATGGGTACATCACTACTGGTTACCAGTGACATCAAGTCCAGTTTAAGCGGCACTGGGTGGGGGGGGTTAAGCTATTAGCAGGCCAGATTGGGTTGATGAGTATAGCGGGTTGGGGGAAGTGGATTGGCTTGTAGTTCAGCCTGTCCGGTCTACCCAATAGGACTTGAGCAGGTCTTCCCCCTTGAGTAGACTTATTGGCATAGTCACACCCCCTAGTAAATTTAGATTTGCTTGTCCTTTAAACTTATTTGTACTAGTTGTTTTTCCCTTTCTGCACTACTGGTTTTACATACAAGCCAAGCAAGACTCCAGCTCCTACAATGCCTTACTGCATATTCTTCTTTGCCCGTCTGTTGATCCTGCCACAAACACCGACTTCAATAGCCATTACACTTGCAAACAACTCTAAAACTATTTCACGGGTGCCTGTAAGTGACTTCTGAGCTGGCAAGTTATTTTTAGTTATATCTTAAGCACGTTGGGTTCGGCTTTAGCATAATCCACTTTCATGAAGCCTCACGCTTTTCTTCACTCTGCATCTTGTGAATAGAACTGACTCATGGAGGAGATGTCAACATTTAATGGTTCCCTAATCCCCCCCATGAATGTGCAGGGAGGGTTGTACAAACTGCGGTAACTCAGAACAAAAGAGAGAAAAAGAAAAAAGTAGCATTTGCTAAAGCCATGCCTCCAGGGGCGTAACTAGGGTTGTCACCCTTTGTGCCATTGTAGACCGGACCATGATGTAGAGGTGGGGGGGGAGTTGTGAAGTGCCGGGGGTGGGTTGTGATATCGGGGAAAGGACTATGACGCGGCAATTGGCTGATCATCGTGTCAATCATGGGGAATCCTGCCCAGTTTTCCTAATCTGGAGAACCGGGCAGGACTTTGGGAAAGTCATCAAACAACAGGAAATTTCACACGGAGCAATTAGAGAGGTATAAAGATTTAACTG
>CM044447.1:127542432-127556052 GCA_024363595.1 Xenopus borealis | reverse complement strand
TTTATTTAATGTTTACATGGTTTTCTAGTAGACTTAAAGTGTGGAGATCTAAATTATGGAACAATCCATTATCCGGAAAACCCCAGGTCCTGAACATTCTGCATAGCTGGTCCGATACCTGTACTACTGGTAGGAATTAAATACAGGGTTCCTTTGTGCTTGAACCCTCAATGCCATGGGTATAAGTGCCCCAGGCATGGGATTTAAAATGCATAATTTTGTGCCCCTAAGCACTCCAACACTTGCACCTCTGGCACAGGTTAATGGTTTGTAATGTGTAATGTGTATAGCATGGTAAGCTGTCTAATGATGTCATTTAATAAATCATCATATTTAAAAACATTCACAACCCAGTGTACTCATTTTAATAGGATGAGACCTTTTTGTGATGTGTGTGTAAATACCAAAGCTTCAGTGTCCATCACAAAATTCTGTCTTCAGAGGTTCCTTGTTTAAAATTATAGTGAAGCATACAACACAAACTACTTTAGCATTGTGTTTCACCTAGAAGTCGATTTAGATGCCTTGGCCATGCCCATGGTCAATTTGTGTGTTCTTCAAGTCATTATTCAGAGGTATTTTACAGCTGTATATTAATACACCAGCAAAGAGAAGCAAAAAAACTATTCCTATAACCACGGTGCCAATAGTGCAAGGAACATTCATCTGAAACAAAAAAAATAAAAAATAGATTTAATGACAATCTTGAATCAATATGCCAGCTTCTCCAGGCAATATCAATCAATCAATCAATGGGTTTGCCATTGCATATCTATCCAAAGAGATCAAGAAAGATTTTGGGCCTAGTTGATGAATAAAATAAAGAATAAACATGGACCATTTTTTGTTTTGTTTTTGCACTTTCCAAAGATGGTAGCATAAAGCTTTCCAAGCTCTCAGTTGTATGCACCACCCAGTAGTAGATGCAGAGTATTTTATTACATTGAAATGTTTATACTGTATGTATGAGTGGTTAAAAGTAACTCTAAACAGGGCCCAGGCCTAGGGTAGGAGGCAACTGCACAAATAAGCAACTCTGAATTAACTGAGAGGTATCTTTGGGCCCTTCTATAATCCAGTAGACTCATGTTAGTCATCAATAGTAGGGCACTGGAATAGTGGACTGAAAGAATGGTGGTTGTTCAGTTCTTTTAAACTGATGTTAAACAGGTGATGAGTTATGAGAAATGTCACTTACATAACTTTGTTTCTTTTGATGATGATGATCTAATAGGAAGAAGAGAATATAAGTAATCAAAATAGGAGAATTTTTTTATAAGAGAACTGATGTTCAAGAAAAAATTAGTCAGTACTTTAACTTTATGTTTTCGGCTTTTAGTACCAGCCCAAGGCCGCCATGCCCCTATAGCAATAAAGATCTATACCTACAAAGGTGAGCCCTGTAGCTCCATATCTTCTGTTATGCTGATCCACAGCATGTGTTGAGCTTAATAGCTGACTCACAATATACAACGAAAGGTCAATACAAATATTGTGCAAATACAAGATTTCTGAGGACCCTTAAGCTTATCTTCTTAAAAGCAGCCCAGAAAACACTGATCATTTGCTTCCTGGACTCTCATAAGATGGCCTAACACAATCCAAGATGGGTAGCTGTTGTGGATAACTTTAAATGCATGAAGGACTGCTATAGGCTTTATTTTAAAGAAGGCAATGTCTGGCCAACGTTTAATAATTTTAACACAAACATCTGCATGGTTGTCTCATATACTGAAAAGGTCAATTTAGCAATGAGAAATGGTGAGGTTCAGATGATAGTAAGTATTTACCTTTTATTATTTTGATGAGTTGTGCCACTTTGGGGTCAGGGATTTTCTTCTGATTACCTAGAGGTATCCTTTCTTTCTCCTTGGTGCTGAATAGAAACACATCCCTTGCCAAACTCCCTAAACTCGGCTGCTCATTTAGGATTCTGTCCTTCTCAGCAGAGCTGCTGTCCTCCATGTCATCGATCACGACAATGACATTCTCTTTCCCTGAGCAAATGAACAATCACTCAGGTGACTTGCAGTAAAACAACACATTTATAGCCAACACATGGTGACAGATTGTGGCCAGCATTGTTGGGTAGAAAACCCTTTATTTTTTTATTCTTTTCATGCACATTAGGATTGTCTTAAATTTTTGAAAGCTTTTATTGGGGCAAAATTGTGTTTCTAATCTAGGGTTGCCACCTTTCGCTAAGGTTGAGACTGGGCAGGGGGGCGGGGCCATGATATCAGCAGGCGTGTCCATGACATCAGGGGTTGGGGCTATGACGTGTCAATCAAAGGAATCCTGGCCGGTTTTCCTTATTTGGAAAACCGGGCAGGAAGTTTTGACCCGGGTAGCCCTCCAAATTGCCGTGTTGTCCAAGTCAAAACCGGACAGGTGGCAACCCTATTCTAATCCCATTGCAAGAAGCCAGAATGTGGTGTTTCCTGGTTGAGTATGGATGTGTTATAAGATTGCTGGAGACATGGAGGTCATCCAAACATGCTGAAAAAAAGATGAGATATTCTTTTTCTTAGGTTCTTGGTCTAAATGTCCTTATTTTGTAGATGTGAAAATAATGGGTGGGTTATGGGCAGGAAAGTTATGGCAAGGAAAAATGTGACTTAATAATAATAATAATAATAATAATAAAGGGTGTGACCTGCGTGGTTCCCACATTTCTAGTCCTACCTGCTGTAATGTTCTAGAGGAGACTCTTGTCACCTATTCTTCTGTTCAACATATGCCTCCTTATACGTATTTTCAAGGTGATATATTGTGCCTAGTGTGTCTAGCGAGTTCATTGTGTGAGATAGTAACAAGTGCTGCCCTAATATAAACTAACTGGCAATAAAATAAATTCTTTAGTGTGGAAAGCTAAAAGGTAGCTTTTTTGTAGTAAAAAGACAGATGCCCCATTAATCTCTCAGAACATTGCTCCAAAAGTCAAGGTCTTTTATATATTGTATATTTCAGAGAAGTATGTAGACCATATCTCTTCACCCTTTGATAATTAGTAAGTGCTGTCAAGCCACGTTATCATATGGAGGGCTTCCAGAATATTCAGTCTGGGTTTTCAGAGTTCTTAGTGATGTTAATAAGTGTTGTGATTGAGTTTTCTATTTTTTCCCTGTTATATTATAATACACTTGACCAGATATAAAGCACAGAGGTTCTATGAGTATAATTCCATGTATGCAGTGTTTGACATCATCCTTACCTAGCATATCGTGCAAAAATTTGAGTTCAGTGTCATACAATGAGTCTTTTAAATTGGTCAGGTTTATCCTCCCTCTATTGACTGTGTGATACAGAATGGCAATAGTGCATTTGGGCACCTCCTGTCTGAAGTTCTGGTCACTGTCATTGGCAATGTGCACCGGTCGGATGTCTGGGACAGAGGAGTGTGCCGAGTCAATCAACCACTGATACTTGGTCTGATCCTCTCTGGAGAAGATTCCAAGCAATGGCTTCTTTATTTGCCCTCCAGTCATTCTTTCTAAAGATAAAAAATATTACAATATAACAGCTAACAAGTTAGTACAGTAACCTTGCATTTGTGTCTGTGCTCAAAATACCATTCATGTATGGTCGCGGTGGAGGACCATACCATTCAATGCATTACTTAAGTACTAACGATAGTAAAACCCCTTTTCTTACACAAAATGAGAACTTTGGTAGCAAAGAACATGTTCAGGACAAATAGAGGAAATCTGTAAATGTTTTTTTTTTTCATGATGCTTCCTTTTGAAGAGCAAGTATTTGAAATGAGCACCAGGCAGAGGCCAGATCCTTGAATTGATATCACAATGAGGTGCAAGCCAGGAAAGCTGACAATCATGTTTAAGAGAAGGAAATAGACACATTTATATTTTACACTAAGCAAGTTGTCTGCAGCACAAACCATGACATGAATCGGCACACTGGATTTTAATGTGTATCAGTTTGAGGTATAACGTAATCACAAATTAAAAAGTGCCTGAAAAATAGGAATATTGTTATATAATGAAGTTCTTGTTCTTTTCTGGCAAACAAAGACACAGCTGTACAGCCTTAATTCACAATAGAGCTTCTAAATATACCCTTGGGATGAGATCAAGTGTCTCACACGCTTTTCTTTTACCTTTGTCTCAGGTCTCAGGTTAACAAATAATGAAAATGTCAACTGCTCTGGAAACTAAGAAACTAATCTAAAGTGTACCTCACAAGTCTACTCTCATTAGAACTTCAGCTGGATTCACAAGCAAATGTCTCAGGTGGTACTTGCACCTTTGCCTTGGATCTGAGGAGACCACTGCTAATACATATAGGTTAGTGCTTCCCATATGGCACTGGTCCTATACTGGCAAAATACACAGGCAGACCTGAAAGTTGAGCAACTGGACTAGAATTATATGTGGTCAGTCGAATGGATGGATTGCATTCTGAACAGCCAATGATCATATGCTGCAAACTGATGCTGCCATAGTTTATAAACAGATGTTTTAGATGTAGCTCCTTCTACAGCAATGTACAATTTCAGCATTACTTTTTTATCTCTTTATTCAAATTCAATATTTTCTTGAAATTCCTAAAAGATCACAGTGGGTCCTATACTCTGTGTGCTATAGAATTTACATCAGGACCCAGTTCCTCACCACCACCACAGACTGTACAAATAACTAGACCATCTACTGTGTGCCAGAATGGTGACCAAATAGTGACCAAACAGAGCTTGAAACCAGCATTCTCAATTCACATTCCCTGGGACAAGTGCTCAAAACCCTTTAGGACTTACCTGGATTGTCTCAGAAGATCCTTGGCGTTGGGGGACAGGGTCCTGTGTGAATGCTCCGTGCTGTGAAACATTCACCTTCGCTTTATAAAATTAAATAAGCTTTCCTCTCTTCCTCTGCATTACATGAAACTTGTTAAGTCACATACCAATATCATGTATCATTCTGTATACTTTACATGGATATGGAAACAATGCGTACTATGCTATATTCATACAGTATGTGTACTGTACGATAAGATGGAGGGGTGTGTCCATATTACTACTAGGTATGGTTCTGTTAGAAGTTCTCGGTGAGTTATATGTAGCTTTCTGGACTACAGACTTCCTTATGACCTCTCCTTTGCCTTCTGACAAGACCCTATCATGGGGGTGGGGGGAGTTATTTACTAAATCAAATTTTTTTCTGTTCAAAGTTTTTGGGGAAAAACTCCAGTTTTTCTTAGGGAAAGAACCCTCAAATTTTTCAAGAACTATTATACCCCCCGAAGCTGCTAAAAGTCTGAATCCAAAAATCCGCCATCTCAAACCTGGAGAAGTCAATGACAGATGTCCCATTCACAATTTGAAGATCGGCACTGGGTTAAGTCTGATAATCTAAAAAAATCAGGGGTTTCCAGGCGTTAAATCCAAAAAAAATTGTATTACTTGAGTCTTCTCTCGATTTTATCGAGTCTTTTCCCGAACCAACTTTTTCAAGTTATTTTAGTGATATATAAGATAAAATTGTGGATGGGAGTTTGGGCAAGATTGGCTTAATAAAAAGATGAGATAAATTAGAGTTTTAGTAATTAACCCATTAGTGTCTCCAGACATCATCGAGTCATGGCCAAGAGCTGACCATAATGAAATACTCTAGTCATAGCTACAACAGAACCATATGCTGTATAGAGCAATGCTATGAAATATTATGTATTAGCAAGCAGGTTACAGTGGCTGTTATAGAAGAATTATATACTGTTGTTCTCTTTCATGTCTTAAGGTGGATTTGCATTATAAGATCCGCTCAATTGCCAAGTCAAGATCTTTCCCTGATATGCCCTGATATGCCCACCAACAACTGGAATAGAAGCTGTTGGGACAAGGACCTCACCAATGAGCCGATGTGTTGCTTGATCGAACATGAAAATAAAACCTTATAACAGAGTTAAAATTGCAAAAACTAAATTTGCAAGTATTGAAGGAAAAGTAAACCCTCAGAATTTTTGCCTTTGCCAATCTTTTTCGCAGTTCCTCCACTGGATCACTAAATCAAGATACAATGGAAAAAACAAAAACAAATAATAGAACCTAGTTTAATATTGCTAATAATCAGTGCAGCCACCAGGGTATTGCAAAACTAATCTTTGTGTGTACTGAACACTTGTGCTACATGTATCTTGTTTGACTTAATTATCATTTTATTTTGGAGAAATAAAATGTAGAAATCACTTTAATACTTTAGAAGAAAATCTGTGTATAGAGTTTCTATTGTTCAAGACACACACATATTAATTTGCAACACCCTGCTGACTGCCCTGATTATTAACATTATTGCACAAGGTTCTGTTATTTGTTTTTTTTTCCATAGCTGATCTGATCCATAGCTGATGGTGCTGATCTACATTTGCATCTTGATTTGGTGAAAATCAAGCCTGCCAGTTGACATCTGACCATTTTTCGTCCATATATATGTCGAGTAGCCCTATTGGAGGGCCCCATACACAGACAGATGCCAAATCAATCCACAGGACCCAAGCTTAAATCTGCCCGTTTATTTCCACCTTAAATCTATATTGGCCTGTAACAGCAACCAGACCAGCAAGCATCAGTCATGAATGGTGAGTTGGAAACCAATATCTGGCCATATATAGTTAGCTCCATTATACAACAGATCTGCCATGTGATAGCAAATACATAGAAATAAACCAGAACTTTCTCTTTGAAGATATCATTTGTACACATACAGGATTGATAAAAGTTCAAATCAATACTTCTCATTGTTCTTATGTTACTTTTATTTTATTATGGAAAATGAAGTATCGAAAAACATTTACAATATTATTACAATATCTCTGGGAATAGCTGACAAAAAAGGGGAATTCATGAAGATGGTTAAATACCAAGATGCAGATGGCACAGCCAACCGTTGCTTCATTTGGCGATATCTTTGTATGACCATGATCCATTGTTGTCTGAAACATGGTTGTTGGTTGTAGGCATATACTGTATGTATCTGCTACTATTCATATTGCCTTACATTACACAGCAGAACCTTCATCTTGGCTCCTCTATCTTCAGCTCTTATTTTATGCAAACTCCAGGGTGAGTCCTTTATCGTCTTCTTGTTCCTTGTCTGGTTTCCTTCTGTTCCTGGTTTTATCCCACATTCTTTTTGTGAGTTATTTTGGCTCTGTTCTGATCTTAGTCTTACTATCCTTTGCTGACCTCTAGATTTCAATATAAACATAAGAGAACACCAAAACCTGGCTTCCATGAGTGCCCCCTGTGATTAGGTAGTACATTAGGTAGAAGTACAAGATTCGGAAAATTGGGTTGCCATATGCCTGACTGGCATGACATCTGATTTGTCATAGAAGGTGCCTCTATAACTGCTCTGCTTGATCACATGAAATGCTGACATGACATCTGATTTATCATAGAAAGTACCTCTAGAAGGGGTCAGTGCAGTGTATAATGTACTGTGAATAAGCCAGAAGGTGCGAGTGTCCAGAGAAGTCACATATTTGTTTGCTTTCCTTTATAACTAAATTCTAAACACCTTTGTCATGTTCATAGTCATTTTGTGAGTTTTTCAGGTCATTAAAGAGTTGGAATCTGGCCAGTGTATATTAGTACACCAATAATGAGAGGCACAGTAGCAATGGCTAGTATTATTGTGGCTGTGCATGGGTAACATATCTGAAACAAAGAAAAGAGATGTGTTCACCATCTTGAACCCAAGCAATAGATCAATAATTTTGTCATTAGATAAAAGAGATCAAAAGGTAAATTCAAATGTTGTGGCTAATATATGTATAAAACGAAAAACAGCCATTCAATTGTTTTGGTAGTGTGCTGTACACCTGCACCTCATAAGCCATGCAGAATATTGAAGTATTTGGTCCTTTATCTTGATACTAATGTGGGTCAGCTGAGCCATTACATAATATGTATAGACATCTGGGAACACAAGCCCACCAAGGGCCTTTAGACTAAGAGGCAGATTTACTAAATTCACATGAAGGATTCGAAGTTGGATTAGTTGGAAGAGGATTAGTTGGATTTGCAGTCAGCCCAGACCATGCCAAACTGGTCTACCAGATGGAGCAGTTCTTTGACCAAGCCAGCCCTGTTCCAAGTAAATGAGGTTATCCCCATAGACCTGAATGTTTTTCTTATGCAGACCAATTTTGAGATGTTTTATAAGCTTGTATTGCCTCACTACATGGACAAAGTGGTCTATAGCCAAAGTAAAAAGGAAAGGGGACAGGGGGCAACCCTGCCTGGTTCACCGCAATAGCTCAAAAAGTCATACTTAGACCCTATAGCCACCACTCATGCTTTGGAGAATGCATATAGTACTTTGAAGATTTCCGTCGCCACTAAGACCCCCCTTCCAGCATTGTATGGGTTGGTTGAAGTGGACTGGGCCAGCAGTAATCCAGTCTGTCCATTTTGTTTGGAATTAATTTAATCAGCCAGATTGCTATAATTTGAGCAAGATTTCTAACATTGTCTATTAAAAGTAAAATGGGCCTGTAAGATTCACATTTCAACAGATTCTTGCCTGTTTTCAGAAGTGTCATAACTACCACATACATTAGGGGGATAATGCCACCTCAATATAGTAGCCCAATTGGTACACTGTCCCCTGATGCCTTCCTGTTAGGGAAACAGCTCACCAACCTCAAAGACTTTAATTTGGTCAAGAATTACCCGACAAGGGTGAATTTGCTTGTACAGAAAGCAGCATAAAAGTCTAGTTCCCATGGTCACCTTAATTTATGAAACAGATTGCACACAGATAATACCGGGGTCATGTGTGTTGGTGGAACCCCCTTTTTGGCTAGTTGTTTCTGCTGGTGTCACAGTTATGAGAAATGTTACTTACTTTACATTGTCTCCTTCTTTGATGATCTGTCAGAAAGAGGAGAGCATGTATTAACAAACCATGAACATATTTATCATCTGAGAAAACATTTGCTATGAATTTAAAGAGAGCAACATCTGGGTTATACTTCCTCATCTGTTTACATATTTGTATTTTGCCTATAAGTGTAAGCAGCCATTATTGATAATATGACATAATCTCATCCACAGAAGCTGTATGAGAGTGAGTTGACCCTATAATATTTACCTTTTAATATTCTGATGAGTTGTTCCACTTTTGGGTCAAAAATCACATTCTTCTGCTGATTACATAGAGGTATCCTTTCTTTCTCAGTGGTGCTGATTAGGAAGAGATCTCTTGCTAAATGACCTATACTTGACTGATCCTTTAGGATTCTGCCCTTCTCAGCAGGGCTGCTGTCTTCCAGGTCATCAATGACAACAATCACATTCTCTTTTCCTGTGCAAAAGATCAATCAATTTCAGGTGACCTGTTGATAATTACAAAGTGCCATCAAGTTAGGTTTGACTTTTTCCAATCATATGGATAGTATTTCTCCACAATGCCCTATCTCCTTTTTCTGGGTATACAAGCTTCTCAATGACATGTTCATGAGCGTTGTCTCTTCCTCTTTTCCTTTCAACTTTTTCATTTGTTTTGCTTTCATATTATATTATAATACATTTTCATTTGTATGACCATTGACCCAATACAGAACATACAGAAGGTGACATTATCCTTACCTAGGATTTCGTACAAATATTGGAGTTCAGCATCGTACAATGAGTCTGTCACATTGGTGATATTCATCCTTCCCCTAGTCACTGTGTGATACAGAATGGCAATAGTGCATTTGGGCACCTCCTCTCTGAAGTCTTCACCACTGTCATTAGCAATGTGCACCAATCTGATGTTTGGGACAACTGAGTATGCTGAGTCAATCAACCACTGATAGTTGGTCTGATCACCTCTAGAGAAGATTCCAAGTATTGGCTGCTTTGACTGAAATCCCGACATTTTTCTTCCTTACAAAATAATTTTACAATAATGAGTTGTTTTTGAATATACTGTACAACTGTAGGTAGTGCAGTGGAATATTAATAGGTTAGGACTAACATGATTATAGGGATACAGCGAGTATTTGGGGGACAAGGGTGATAGAATAAGATAGTGGTAGACCTCATCTGGGCAATGGGGAAGCTCCAGCAACACCAACCATTTTATTTATTCATATTCATTTAATTATAATATACAATTAACCTGTATTTATTGTATTTTCTGCAAATGCTTTGATGCAATTCATGTTAGATTGCTAGGTAGTAGGGATGCACCGAATCCACTATTTTGGATTCGGCCGAACCCCCAAATCCTTCAAGAAAGAAAGATTCGGCCAAATACGAAACTGAATCTGAACCCTAATTTGAATATGCAAATTAGGAGTTGTAAGGGGAAAAATTTTTTACTTTCTTTCTTTGTGACAAAAAGTCATGCAATTTCCCTCCCCTCCCCTAATTTGCATATAATTTCGGTTCGGCTGGGAAGAAGGATTCTGACGAATCTGAATCCTGCTGAAAAAGGATAAATCCTGGCCGAATCCTGAACCAAATCCTGGATTCGGTGCATCCCTACTAGGAAGTAAGCCAATCATGGTAATACCTATTTAGGAGCACATGGCCTAGTAAGCAGCATTGAGGAACAAGGAGGTACTTGACGCTGGAAAACAGGCCAAAAGTCCAATAAGGCAGTGTCTGTTCAGATAGTTACTCAGTTTGTTGCTCAAAAGCAGGTTAATGGTCAAGGCCTAAGTGTTACCATGGGAAAATGCCCCTAAATCTTTACTTACCCCTCAGTGCAGATTCTGTCGAGCATGATTTAACAGGCTGGTGGGGAGGAGGGAGGGGTATCTATGGAGGGCTTGACAAATGGCCACGTGGAGCCAAAACATTGTTGTGCAGAGGGCTGTACTGTGCCCTTAATTGCACATAAAGTCTGTTTTGCAATTGACAACTGGTGCTGTTGAATCTTTCTAAATCATTTCAAAAAACATTTCTTACACAAATTAAGAAACCATTAATGTCAAGATTTTATTATTATATATTATAGGAAAACAGATAAAATCTATAAATGTAAAGCTTATACCGATGGAATTATGTGGCCAAACGGGCGAGTGACCAAGTGACCTTTCTGACTCTTATTTTTCTTTTTCTATCTCTCCTTTCACTCTACTCCTTTCCTTAGGTTCTTCTTATTATTTGTTTATTATGTCTTTTGAGCTGACTCTTGGCATATTACAAGAGCTTATTTGTACTAATGGATATATGTTCACATTGGAATTTGCATTTAACTACACTGAAACTGTTTTATACATGGTTTATCTATGTGTTAACATGTTGCATACCCTTGTACTTATATGCATTGCTATGATAATTTTGGATTTTTTGAAAATAAAGAATATATTAAAAAAAAAATCTATTAATGTATTTAGTATCTTTTTTATTATCTTTTTCAT
This sequence comes from Xenopus borealis, assembly GCA_024363595.1. Classification (NCBI taxonomy): domain Eukaryota; kingdom Metazoa; phylum Chordata; class Amphibia; order Anura; family Pipidae; genus Xenopus; species Xenopus borealis. Next base: position 127,544,682 of record CM044447.1, on the reverse strand, counting down.
GTGGCTGGCAGGTAATGAGGAAACAGTTGAAGAAATCTACAGCCAGAGGCCTGATCCCAGAATTGATAACACAACAGTTAGATCCAATATATCTTATGGGGGGGGTCCTTTCCTAGCGATGGGCAAATTTGTCCCCTTTCCGTGCACCGAAATTTCCCGGGAAATTTTTGTGGCCGTTTCGTAAATCTGTTCACCGCCCGCGAGACATAGTAATTTGCGGCTGGCGAATACATTTGGCCATCACTAATCATAACCCAGTCCCTCACCCAACACCTTGGAATGCAACAAATACCAACAACTACTATAAGCACCACCTGTTGTGTCTACATAACATATATAGTCTTCTTTCCTGTACATTTTCCCTGGAACAAATGCCCACGACATTTGAGGACTTACCTGGATTTTTGCAGGGGATCACTGGAGCGGGAGACAATAGCAAAAAGATAGGATCCTCTGAGTCCTGTCAACCATTTACTTTCAGAATGAAATAACCTCTCCTAGTATCCAGCTCTGCATAACAAAAGACTTGTTGGGTCACATACCAGTTAAACAAGGATTTGCTTATTTGCAGGGTATTATTTTAAGCACAGGGAGGCAGTACCTACTATGATCAGACGTACAATGTCAGATTATTATATGCCAGATAACTTCTGAGGCTTGTAACTGTAAACAGTTTTATGATAGGGGAGTTACATCTAGATTTGTCTTATTTTAAAGTGATATACATTACATTTAGGGTTTTTTGTGGGGGCTGGGCTACAGTCTTCCCTCGCTCCTCCCATTAGCCCTCTTACAAGAGCCTCCTGATATCATTACTACATTACTACAGGTATGGGACCTGTTATCCAGAATGTTCGCAACCTGGGGTTTTTTAAATAAGTGATCTTTCACTAATTTAGATCTTAATACCTTAAGTCTACTATAAAATGATATAAACATTAAATAAACCCAATAGGTTGGTTTTGCTTCCAATAAGGATCAATGATTAGTTGGGATCAAGTACAGGCTACCGTTTTATTATTACAGAATAAAAAAGGAAATCATTTTCAAAAACTTGGAATATTTGGATAAACTGGAGTCCTTGGGCGACGGCCTTTGCATGATTCGAAACTTTCTGGATAATGGGTTTCTGGATAACGGATCCCATACCTGTGGTATAGTACGGAATTCGTCTTGAGAAAGTCTTTACGCCTAAACGCTTGGGTAATTCAGATTGTCTGGCGAGGGTGTGCGCTTCCTTGTATTTCTTGTTATTCTGGTTACAATAACAGTAAAAAAAAAAGTGTTTTTTGAACCACCTCATGGGGTGGTTTGAAGCTTTTTGCACCTTTTTCAGTCTGATTGCTCTTATCAAATTAGAGTGCCCTCTGTTTAGCTTTTGTTGATATAATTAGTAATAAACTCAAGGCTGGATTTCAAAATGCTGCTCCCCATGGGCTCCTCCCACCACTCACACCTGACCCCCCACTCATACCTCCCTTTCACCCCAACCCCATCTCACATCAAGTCCCCAGTGATGATGGAGCCAGCAGGTGGCTTGCCAACCCCACAATTTTTTATTTTTTTTTAACTTATGTTTTTTCTTTATTAGTTTTTATATTATGAAAACATGTAAAAAACTTAATAACCCCCCATTTTTTCCCATCCTAGACCTGTGTCAGCTGCCCACAAATCTGGGCTTGAAAATACCCCAAGTTTAGCTGCAGCAGAAATATATCCAGCCCCATCGACTGTTAGACAGAAACTCTAAACCTGCAAATGGACATATCAGGGTGACTAAAGGAACAATTCTATTCTAAAAAAAAATATATATAAATATATATATTCGTTTCAGATGCTGCACTCACAATAAACAGTTCATGTGCCTGGGAGCAAAGGCCATGAGCAGCAATCCACACCGATCAAGAAGGGTCTGCAATCACAGGTCTTAAAGAAAATATTGATTTTTATTACAAAATGGAGACTGACGTTCAGCCTTCCCTCAGGCCTTTCTCTGGAGTCCAGCAAACATCCCAGTAGTGCTGTCATGTTGCCCAGGGCATGAAGGGTGTGGTCTGTAATTAGGCTACCTGCGTTTAAAAAAACCGAGCCATTATTCCTTGGCTTGACTTACTGCAGCACAGACAATATTTTATTATTATTATTAGCATGTATTTACGTATATAGCGCCAACATATTGCGTAGCTCTGTAAAGTAAATGTGATTATACAACTAAATCATATGAATTATATACATAGAACAAATGGAGTT
>CM044447.1:127528414-127540166 GCA_024363595.1 Xenopus borealis | reverse complement strand
AAAACAAATGCTCTGTAAGGCTACAAATGTATTATTATTGCTACATTTTATTTATTCATCTTTCTATTAAGGCCTGTCCTAGTCATATTCCAGTCTCTTATGCAAATCAATGCATGGTTGATGGTGGAATTTAGCTGAATAAAAAGCTAAATAACTCAAAAACTACAACATAAAAATGAAAACCAGTTGAAAATTTTCAGAATATCACTCTCTACACCATGAAACAACTCCTTTAAATACAGAAGAGACAGAAGATAGTGGCACCACAAATACATAATACACAGTGGAGACTTTAGTCCCAAATAAACGAAGTTATAAGCAATGACACCCCAGACCAACTTACACTTCCAAAAATCAGGGCTGGAAAAGATTTTTTTAGTATAGCTCATAATTAACGGATAAATAATTTGCATTCATAAACGTGCTCCCAAGCCCCACCTACTGGTTAATATGAGAATAGCACCCATGAAGGAGTCAAGTCATGTTTTACTATTATGCAACTTGGGAAAGTACATCGAGTAAGAGAAACAGGGGTGTAACTACAAAGGAAGCAGACCCTCAGGTTGGAGGGGCCCCACAAGGCCTTAATTTATATACAATTTCAATAAATATTGGTATAACAGGTCAATTTTTGGTGGCCAAAAAAATGATTTGCTCCCCCAGTAATATCCATACCTCCCAACATTTTGGAAACGGAAAAAATGACAAAAAGACTTGCCACGGGGAGCATGGCGACAATTTTTTGACCACGCCCCCTAATTACCATGTCTATTTTACAAAATTAGCCAAATTATGAAAGTTTCAACACATTTCTGTGTTTTTTTTTATGTTTTATTAAAGTTTTGCTAATGAAGGTGAATTGCCCTTTAAGCTGTGACTTGAGTCTTGGTTCTCCTCATTTAAAGCTGTTACAAAAGTATCTATGGGGCAGATTTATCAAGGGTCAAATTTCAAAATTGAAAAAAATGTGAAAACTTCGACCATCGAATTTATTTCGAAGTGGGTTTTTTTTTATCAAACGGGTCCGTTTTCGATTGAATTCGAAACGTACGATTAAATCGTGCGATTCGAACTATTTCACAAAAAAATAAAAATGTATCTCAAAATAAGCCAAAGACTCCATAAAGGTTATAGGCGGTCCACCATAAGTTAAAATGGCAATTCTGCAGGTTTAAGGTGGCAAAAGAGCAAATTAAATTTTTTAAATTTATTTTAAAAATTACTTCAAAATTCAAATCTTTTTAATTCAAATTTTCACTTAAATCTGCCCCTAAGTATCTAACCCAGGCTCTCTGCCAATAGCCAATTCAGTGAGAAACTTTGCATCTTTTTCTGGCTGTTCAGTGCATGAGATCAAAGAGAAAGTCGGACACTTTGTTACAACTGCGGGGCTGTAGGTTGAGCTGTCAAAAGCGGGACTGTCCCGCTCAAAATGGGACTGTTGGGAGGTATTGATATCTAGCTACAACTCTGACGATAAATACAAATTACACAATAGAATTCAACACTGACAATTTACTAAAAGGAGATTCCAACAAATGAGAGAATTGACTTTGCAGTGGAGAAAATTCTCTATGCATTGGTGTAAATTCACATCTCTTCTCCAGGTGAACTTTCTCCAGTGAAAATTCTCCAAATTAATTTTTGCTGAGAGAATTTCCTCTAGGTTCAGTTTGGCAAACTACCATTATGAAGATCAAGCAGCCGCTTTTAAATCAAATTATCAAAATCACCCTTTCTGTGCTAATTTTCTTCATGTATGGGGAAAATATACTCACAATTTTTCATCGAGAACTAATGCAAGGAAAAAATTCACCCCATTTCTCCTTAAAAAGTGAACTTACGATGTTAAGTAAATATGGAGCTGTGTTGTGAAAATACACCTGAAGAATTGAGGTGAACTTTGGTGAAGTTAGATGAAGAGACAATTCCCAAATTAGTAAATGTGCCCCTTAGCCTTAATTAAAGGACAAGGAAAGTTAAACTAAAGATTTAGGTAGAAATGTTGTACATGATGTTTTGTGCTTGTGTACCAGCCCAAGGCAACCACATCCCTTTAGCAGTAAAGATCTGTGTCTCCCCAGTAGATGCCCCAGTAGCTCCCCATCTTCTTTTCTACTGATTCACTGATTCACATGCTCTGTGCTGCTGTCACTTACTGAGCTTAGGGACCCACTCACAATATACAGTACACAAATTTTGGGGCAGATTTACTACGGGTCGAATTCTCGAGGGCTTTTTGCCCTCAAATTAGACCCTTCTATGATTTTTGACAGAAAATTCAATAAAATCGTAGTATAATTCAAAGGTTTTTTGTCACTGTTCGATTTCTCAAAGAAATTGTGCGAATCGAACGATCGAAGAGTTTGATCGTACGATTGTTATTCGAACATAAAACTTAGAAAAGAAGCCTATGGGGGTTTCCCATAGGCTTCTATTGTAATTCGGTAGGCTCAATCTGGCAAAGTAGGCAGTCGAATAAAAATTTAAAGGAGGAGTACTTCGACCATCGAATGATCGAATATTTGATCATTCAATCTTGCAAATTCTATGGTCGAAGTGGCCAAATTTGCATATTCGAAAATTCGAAAAAATCGTAGGATCGGAATTCAATCGAATTCCTTTGAATCCTTCACGTGAATTTAGTAAATCTGCCCCATAGTGTAATATAAATATAGTCAAAATATAAGGCTGATTAGTCATTAATACAGATAATTAGAAACCAGTTTAATTAGCTGCATCAGAATTTAATAATCAGGAAACATATAGCATCACCTTATATTACAGCCAGGGAAGCTCATTTTCTGCTGCTGCTGGATAATTAGTGACGACCCCTAAGCTTAGCTTCTCAACAGCTGCTCGGAGCCCACTGAGCATGTGAGTGTCACAGACACTTTCCAAGATGGTGACCCCCTGTGACAAGTTTGAAGTCCTGGATCTTTTCTGCTATTGACAAGCTGAAATTTTAGGTTGGTGCAATAAGTTCACTATATAAAATATGGCATATTAAGCAGTAATTTTTTTAGGGTTTAGTTCTCTTTTAATGCAATCCTGGATAATTAATCCCGGACCCTCTCTAATACAATAATGTCCTGTTTGAGTGATGGAGACCAAAACTGTATGGCATATTCTAGATGTGGCCTTACAAGTGCTCTATACAGTGGAAGAACGACTCATTCCTGCCGTTAATCAATGTTCCTTTTAATTCAACTCATGACTGTCATTGCTTGCTACAGCCAAGTTTATCATCTACAAGGACTCCAAGGTCCTTTTCCATAATGGATTTGCCTAGTGCAGTCCCATTAAAGGTATAAGTGGATAATTTTACACCCCAGGTGCATGACTTTACATTTATCAACATTGAATCTCATTTGCCACTTAGACGCCCAGATTGTTAAGATCCTGTTGCAAGGATGACATTCATCCTGGATGGAATTAATTGGGCTGGATAGTTGGGCTGGAAATACAAAGCAATAAACTTTTGAAGGCTTCATATCTTCTCATAGAGGATAGAGATAAAGGTTGTGTAGATTCAAATCAATACTTCTCATGGTTTTTGTGTTACTGGCTCTTTATTATGGAGCATAAAGTTGAGTATTTACAGTATTTACAGTATCCCTGGGGATAGGTAACATTTGACATTATTGGGTAATTCATGAAGGCATCAACAACCAAAAAACAAAAGACAGTTGGTGCTCTGTGTGGCAATAGCTTTGCATGACCATGATCCATCCGTGTTGGTTGGGGAATTATGGTGCCAGTTGCTGGGAGGGCCTTTATTGAACCTGTTGAAGTATCTTACTGCTATGTGTGGTAGGTGTTCTGTGGGTTTCTTAGTTTATATTGATGCAATTCCAGAATTTACATCTAATAACCTTAATGCTACTTATTATCTACATCTACATCTCCACTGTGTTTTCCATTGGCATCAACTCATTGTCCTTCATCACACAGCTACTCTATATCTTACACTACATCTTCCTCTATAAATTCCTGCACTGTCTTTCTCTCTTTAGTCCTCATTGAATGCAATCTCTAGGCTGAATCTCTACTTTTAGTCATTAAGAAAGTAAGGGGGTTATTTACTAAAATCTGAATGTATCTCGTTATTAAGTTAAAAAAAAAGTTAAAAAAAGCTCAACCAAACTCCCATGCTCAATTTTGTTTTATTTATTAATAAAATAACTTGAATAAATCAGACCAGGAACAGCCCAATAAAATGAGCAAAACCCCAAATTGTATTTTGTCTGACTTTCTTTCCTGAATTGTTTGATATTTTGGGGGTTTTGGCCGAAAAGCCGAAATGTATTGAGTTATTGAGCTAAACCCAGTGTAAACCATACCTTCCAATTGGAATAGGCACATCTCCCATTAACTTATACATGATCTCAACAGGTCTGAGATGGAGGATTTTTGGATTCTGGCTTTTTGCACTATTTTTTTCAAACAAGAAATTCCAGTTTATTCCTCAAAATGCTCAACCAGATAAATTTGTTGGTCAGTAAATAACCACCCTAGAAATCCATGTTTTATTTACTTACAATGGAGAGTCATTTCCAGAATCCCAGTTTCATTTTGGGCTTGAAACTGAGAAATGTATATCCACACTGGTTAATGGCACACATGTTTCATTCATGTTTTTTCTAGTGTTGCTTCCAGCTGGTAGCTCAGTTCAGGTGTTAATCCCAGGGCTTGTGTCTGTGTGCCCCGGACTTAAACAGCAAAGTAGATGCAACTGCTAGCTTGATGCAAGGCAAAAGCAACATGATAAAAAAAACTACCTTTTGCACCACTATCCCTAGTCCAAAGTCATTTTTGTGTGTCCTTCAGCTTCATTATATCAGATGTTCCTCAGCAGCATATATTATTCCAGCAAGAATGAAAAACACAAAAATAATGACAGCAATTATCAGTCCAATTGTGCAAGGGTCATTTATCTGAAACAAAGAAAACAGATTTTAATGTCCTTCCACTAGACCTGCCCTGATTGTATAAACCCCCTCCATTCTTGCTTGATATTTACATATTATTAAATAGCGCCTTCAGATGTTTTCAAACTCTGCTATGTTAATTAATGTCTAGTATTCATTAAAAAAAATACTGGCCTTTCAGGTTTCACACTTTCTGCAAAATTTATTGTTCAAGTCCTTAACCCCTTCCTTTACGGCATGTGTTGAAGATTAACAATTACAGTTAAAGATTTCACTAGCTCAACTATTTTTTTATTGCAACTAGTTGTACTTTAGTTTCCAATTTTGGCAACCCACATGGAAGGCCAAACCACGATGACCCTTCATCTGGGTAACAGCCCAAAAAAGTAAGTTAAAATGAAATTAAATGGGTATCTGACCCCTATATATATCTTTACGTATGAAATACATAATAAACTGTAATTACTCAGCAAGTCCAGTTGTTTTTAAATTACTTATATCAGATAGACCATGACCTGGATAAATGAAAATCTCCATAGTTACATTATAAACAGTTTTTTCTTTTCCATCATTTGTTACTTTTTCAACAAATCTTAGAATTTGCTGAAAAGTTTGGCTCATATTAAACAAGTGATAGTTATGAGAGCTGTGACTTACCTTGCATTCCTTCCTGGGTTTATGATGATCTGTTAGAAGGAGAAGAATCTAAATCAGCAAAATGTGAAAATATTTATCTTCTGAGCATATATTTCCTCTGAATTTAAAGGGACAACACAACTGTGCCTACACCTGCACTATAATTAAAACTGTTTAGCCCAATAAACATGCCCCCATGTTTTTATTTGGATACAGATATAGGCACAGCTATCTATATTCTGGTTCAGGAAAAACTTAAATCCAAAATATGCCCCATTTGTTTTTACTGAATTTGTATGCATTTGTAGCAAACACATTTTTTATTTATTAATACTAATAGAAGAGTGCCCTCGACCAGTTTTCCCTGAAATCCCTTATTCACCAAGAAAGACTGACACAGAGCTGTGTATACTAAATATAGGGCTGATTTGTACAACATCCCTAAAACTGATTGAACATTTCAGACTTATGATGAGACAATTTGGTATTTACCTTTTATTATTTTGACAAGTTGTGCCATTTTGGGGTCAGGAATCACATTCTTCTGCAGATTACCTAGAGGTATCCATTCTTTCTCTATGGTACCAAATAGGAACAAGTCCCTTGCTAAATTCCCTATACTTGGCTGCATCTTCAGTATTTCATACTTATTAAAAGAACTGCTGTCCTCCAGGTCATCAATGACAACAATGACATTCTCTTTCCCTGCACACAAGGACAATCATTCAGATGAAGTAAAATACAACAACATGTTTATACCAGACATGTATGGTGAGGAGATACTGTCTAAGAATTACTGGAGCTCATTGTTTTGGCACAGGTTACAGACATTTCTTGGCACACCACAATTGTTTACGCATATGGCACATCGGAAGACAATTCATCTATTTGACTGTGTGCAGAAAACCTGTTCTTCTAGTGCTATATATTTGTTCAGAACAACTTCCTGTAACCTTCAAGCAAATTCTAAATAAGGTGCAGCTATTCAGAGTCTGGACCTTCTTATATAAATGACTTTGTTTATGGAGGAGCATAGTGTTGCTGTTCCATACTGCTGGAGTCAATCTTTGAAAAAATTCTGGTGCTTCTACTCTTTCAATTTTTCTTTTTGGATTTTCTAAACAAAATTCATGTTTGTTAAATTTCTCTAAAATGTGAATGTGACACTGACTTTAGACTGTATACTCCACTGGATCAGGTTCTGCTGTGCTCATCAGGCACAAAGAAACCCCTATCAATAGCCAACCGCTAAGGCAGAAAAGGACAGGGTTTGCGAATAGTTGAGGGGTTCCTACCGCCAGAAATAAACACAAAAACAATGGTGCGTGGCTCTGTTTTTGTACAAAAAATCATAAGGAAAAATTATAAAAGAAAAAAGTTATTTGGCAGTCTTTTCCCAAGGAGAAGGGTTGTCAGTTGTTTCGTGCCTAAGTGGGCACTTACTCATAGGGGTAGATTCATCAAAGAGTGAAGTTAAGAATGAAATTTCACTTCACCCATTGATAAATAAGCCTTTCAAAATCCCATAGAAATGAATTGAGAGCTGTGGAATTTCCCTCTAGTGGCGGAACTTCACTCTTTGATGAATCTCCCCCATAGGCTATGGCTCATAGGCCTATGAGTAAGTGCACACACAGGCAAAAAGCGCATTAAGCTTATGTATGTCCTAATAAAGTTTTTTTAATACTTGGGCTACTGCTTTACTTCAAGTGGGTCTCATCCCACCTTGAATTTTTGGTTCGTACAGTCACTACTGTAACTTTGGCTCCTGTATACAAGGAAGGACTGATGAATTATATGGGACATCCATGCCACCTCCTTCCCCAGTCTAACTTCAGGATGCTCCTTATTATCCTAGTAGGAATTGTGTGCCAAATGGATCAGTTTACATAAGGGGTCATTAACTTAGACCTAGACAGAAGTGCAAGAGCACTAAGGGGTGCAAAAGTATATGCCTTAGCGCTCAAAATATCTTCTGAACAAGTTCTGTCCTTAACACCTGACATAGAGCTGATACACACTAACTTGCACATCTGAATCAAGCACAATTCATCCACCATGGAAGCCAGGGTTCAAAAAATCTCCTCACCATTTACAAACCTTCTTCAAATTTGACATGTTATCCTTACCAAGGAAGGTACACAGATAATCAAGTTCATGATCGTACAATGAGTCTATCACATCGGTGATGTTTAGCCTCCCTCTGTTGAACGTGTGATACAAAATGGCAAAGGTGCATTTGTGGACTGCTTCACGGAAGTTCTCATCACTGTTATTGCCAATGTACACTGGCCTGATGTCCGGGACAGCAGAATATTTCAAGAGGCAGTTGATCAACCACTCATAGTTGGACCGATCATCTCGGGAGAAGATTCCAAGCAATGGCTTCTTTACGTGCTCTCTAGGCATTCTCCTTTCTATTGAAAATAAAGTTACAATGTAAACCATGCTGTTTGGATTGTGTCTCCATTGTCCTATTTGAGTTTTCTTGCTCTTTAAAATTGTAAACAATTGATCTGAAACCAATTTGCAGTGTGGTTCCGTGGGTGTCAAAACATGGTCTAGGACCCCAGATTAAAAAGCTAAGAAACCCTGGTTTATGCTGTGCTTATTTCTCCTGGCACACACCCACCACCATTAGGCTCTTAGTGCAAAGTGAAACCACATCTGTATCAGGGAATTAAATATTGGAATAGGGCCAACAGGGGTGGGTATATATGGAGATTACGGACAGAACACTTATATAAGGGGAGTCTCTGGATGAACATTGGGGATGGAAACTGCGGATAAAGGTTCAGTAAATAGTGATGGGTGAATATGACCCTTTTGCTTCGGTTTAACCTAAATGCATTGAAGTCTATCGGTGACATTTTTTTTTTATGCAACAAATTGTGCAACAAACTTTTGAAGCACAACACATTTTTTCACTCTTTAGAGTCTATGGGGCAAGTTCACTAAGCGCCGAAAATGCGATAGCGCTGGCTTCGCCGACATTTGCCACACTTCGTCAGGCGTAGTTTTACCAACGCTACACAAACTCACTAAAATGCAAAGTTGTGCTCAGGGAGGCGAATGGTAACGAAGTTGAGCTACCGTTACTTCGTCAGGCAAAGTGCATTTATGCTAGAGATGCCTAATTTGCATACGATGCGCAGTTAAACGTATAATAGAAGTAAATGTTACAGCCACTACATTCCACTACACAAGCCCAGGAAACCTTTAATAAATAAAATAAAGTTGTCCTATTGCCCTAAGCATGTGCCCCCTGTATAGTTGTGTTGCCATGTGTTCGGAAATGTAGGGGGGAAGGAGGGTAACCCTGAGAGGTAACGTTCAGTAAAATGTTCATCTTAGTGAATTAGCATAGTTACGTCCCTTCGTCAGTGCACAACTTCGCCTGGTGTAAGGGTGCGAAGTTGCGCTAGTCTATCTACTTGGCTAGCGAATTTTCGCCAGGGACAATGCTAGTAAATTGGCGACATTGCGAAATTACATCACACTGGTGAATTACGCTTTATGTTTTAATGAATTTGCCCCTATGTTCATACTAGAAAATTAAAATAAAAAATCGGCGAAGTTGCTAAATGACATCACACTGCCGAATAATCGCTAGCATTAGATGCTTCGCACTTTAGAGAATTTGCCCCTATGGGCGTAATTTTGGAGGCAAAACTTGGAGAAAAATTTCGCTCTTCTCTAAAACACAAAAAACGTATATGACTCCATATCAATTTAAATATCATGTACAGTTTTCCTGCATTTATAAGAAATGTATTTTGGCTTCCAATGTTGGAATGTTTTATGTGTGTTACCAGAAGAAGGAGCCATGCAATACTTAAGGTATTACTTAACCCTAGCAACCTCATATGTTTAGTGACCATTCCCACTAAAATTATTTTATTTGTAGGTGCTTGCCAAGATACAATCTATAAATGAATTTAAAGTACACACACAGGGCAAGGCAGTGCATTTTTGTCTATTGGGCCCACCCAAAAGTGCAAATATAATAGGCAAAATCCTGTACACAATAAGAATATATTCAGTACTGGACTTTTCAAACATTAGGAAATAATAAAGAAAACTTGTGATGTTCACCAGGAGCAAACCAGTTGCGTGTAATGGATATCTCAGTTGGCACTTATGCCTTTGTCTTTGATTCTATGAGACTCATGATTACAATTTGGGCATTTGCTGCAGATGTGACAGTATTGTAATGCTGGACACATTCACAGGCAGATCCAACAGATGAAAGACCAAATTGGCTTCAAATCAAATGTGGTGGGCAAAATCTACCAAGAGCACACAAATCCTTTAGCAGATGGCCTGATAACTGAATCATTCTGAAAATCCAATGACCTTATACTGTACATCAAACATCTATCATGGGATGAAACTTTCTTTTTTAAAAATACCAAGGAACAGGGTTTCCTGTAATAATTTACGGTCTGGTTTATTTTGGATTTCAATAAGAAGGTGGTAGATTTGCCCAGTCATTCATGTCACCTTCAAGATGAGGGTCAGAAGTATCTAGGGTTGGAATTGCCTTCAGGCCAGGTTCCTTTGCCACTGCTACAAGAATATGCGACATAGTGGGGCAAAATGCACCGGAGAACCAATGACATCACTGGCCCAAAATACTTACACCCTGCCAATAATTTCAGATTGTGAAGTGTGGCTTTTTATAGGTGTAGCAAACATTGGGCATTGTGTAATATCTCCCATTGCAGACACTTTTGTACATCCATGGGTCCCATACTAAGTTTTGGCATCCAGATATATATCAAGACCCACTCCCTATGGCATCAGGACCTACACTCTACCACCACCACAGACTGTACTAAATACAAGCAGGTCCCAGAAAAATGATAGAACAGAGTTTGACACCAATATTCCCAAATCCCCTTCCTTATCTACTTACCCTGGAACAAGTGCCCACCTGGATTTGTTTTCAGATGATCCTGGTAGCAATAGTTTGAGTTGCAAGGGGTAGGATCCTGAGCAAATCCTGTGCACTGTGACACCTTTACTTTCACATTGCAAAATCATTTCTCTGCCTTTGCACCAGACTCGTTAGGTCACATTCCTGTTAGGCAAAGAATTACTCGTTTCTTGTGAACCTTGTATGCTTAAACATCCGGGATGGGCAACTTCTCTGCCGTTGTTATGTGTGCAATGTAAGATAAGACTATTTCTAACATTACAAACAAAGGAGGAGTGTGTCTGTACACTGTACTGGGCTCGGTTCTTTTAGCAGCGATAGTGTTAAAGGAGGACTAAAACCCAAAAATAAATGTGGCTAAAAATGCCAAATTTTATATAGTGAACTTATTGCACGAGGCTAAAGTTTCAGCTTGTCAATAGCAGCAATGATCCAGGACTTCACACTTGTCACAGGGGGTCACCATCTTGGAAAGTGTCTGTGACACTCACATGCTCAGTGGGCTCTGAGCAGCTGTTGAGAAGCTAAACTTAGGGGTCGTCACTAATTATCCAGCAGCAGCAGCAACAGAAAATGAGCTTCCCTGGCTGTAATATAAGCTGATGCTACAGGTTTGCTGATTATTAAATTCTGATGCAGCTAATTGCACTAGTTTCTAATTATCTGTATTAATGACTAATCAGCCTTATATTGTGACTATATTTCTATGACACTACGGGGCAAATTTACAAAATTCACGTGAAGGATTCGAAGTTCGATTGAATGCGATCGAATACCGATCGTGCGATTTTTTTTCGTATATTCGAATGTGAAAATTTGGCCTCTTAGATCATCGAATACCGAATTATCAAATACATCGAATGATCGGATTTTCAACAATTCGATCATTCAATGATCAAAGGATTAACATTTTTTTAATCCTTTGAATGCCTACTTCGCCAGATTGAGCCTACCGAATACCAATAGAAGCCTATGGGAACCCCCCATAGGCTTCTTTTGCTAAGTCCTGCTCGACTACTATTCGTACGATCAAACACCTCGATCGTTTCAATTGTACAAATTTTTCGGAGGCTCGAAGGAAGAAGTACGATTTCATCGAGAAATCGAATATCGAGCAAAAAGATAGCCTAAAACTGTTCGATAAGCATTCAATAGTCCAATGCTTATCGAAGTTCGAATAGATTCGTAGGATTTTTGGGTGAATTTTAGTAATTTTGCCCCTATGTGTACTGTATATTGTGAGTGG
>CM044447.1:127464999-127476938 GCA_024363595.1 Xenopus borealis | reverse complement strand
TATATTAAATTTTCATTTTTGCAATAATTCCTCTTGAAAGGGACACTGCCATGGGGAAAAATGTGTTTTCAAAATACATCAGTTAATAGAGCTGCTCCAGGGGAATTCTGCACTGAAATCCATTTCTCAAAAAAGCAAACATTTTTATATTTTATTTTGAAATCTGACATGGGGCTAGACATATTGTCTGTTTCTCAGCTGCCCCCAGTCATGTGACTTGTGCTCTGATAAACTTCAATCACTCTTTACTGCTGTACTGCAAGTTGGAGTGAAATCACCCCCCCCCAGCAGCCTAACAACAGAACAATGGGAAGGTAACCAGATAACAGCTCCCTAACAGAAGATAACAGCTGCCTAGTAGATCTAAGAACAGCACTCAATAGTAAAATCCATGTCCCACTGAGACACATTCAGTTACATTGAGAAGGGAAAAAAAAGAAAGCAGTTCCATCCTAAAGTGCTGGCACAAGTCACATGTCCAGGGGCAGCTGGGAAATTGACAAAATGTCTATCCCCATGTCAGATTTCAAAATGAAATATAAAAAAATCAGTTTGCTTTTTTGAGAAATGGATTTCAGTGGAGAAGTCTGTTGGAGCAGCGCTATTTACTGACACATTTTGAAAAAAAAAAATGTTTTCCCATGACAGTATCTCTTTAATTTTCATTTGTGCAGTAGTTCCCATTAAATGATAAACTACAATTGTGTTATAAGCTTGGTTTAAAATGTATAAAAAAACAACAGGACAGGGAAGCAAAATTGCACAATGGTGGTCCATGCACTTACCATCTGAGCCTGGGGCGGTGGTTTCTGCAATTTGTAGTCTGCCCCTTGGATTTACAAACTAGAATAAGGTGTAGAGCACAATGCAGTGATAAGATGATTAATTGTCTCCCAGAATGGAACAATTGTGTGTAAGAAGTGGATATTACTCACTAGAGTGAATAGAGATATCCAGGCCATGACACGTTTTAGGCTTAATAATACTGTTAGTTAGATAGTAGGGTTAATTTGTTAAATGGGAAAAAAAGTACAAAGAAACTTGCATGGAAACATTTTTTTTTTTTGCCAACATTGAACCTTGTTCTCTGTAATTGCACCCATTGTCGTCCCTTCTTTAGCGCCATGCCATTCCACAGCCGAGGTGCACTGGGACCCCTGAACCTAAGACGGGGATCCCCCGACTCCATTGTGTACCACACACAGGCACTATGTTCATCAATAACGTTGACTTGAGAACTTTGCGCTTTCCCCCTTGTGTGGGATTAAAATATTACCACTGTCAAACTGAAATATCCAGACCATGAAACAGTCTGGGAAAGTTTTAGCAGATATACTGTATCTTTATTCTCCCTCAGCATACCCACATATATTATATTCTTCTTGCTTGGTGTGCTTATCTATACAGGGCCTAGAAGCTACTTCCTCTCAATTAGTCTTCTAAAAAGACTCTCCCTTCCTTTAATTATTATTACTCACACCGTATTTATCTTCAAGCTTATTTACCCCAGTAGTCTGCAATATATGAACTCCTTAGTCAAGTCACACTTAGGGGTAGATTTATTAAGGTTGGAATTGTTAATTCAAATTAGAATTTTCAAGTTGAATTTTTGGTCAAAACTCAAAAATTCCAGTTGGAAATAATCCAAATTCGAATTAGAGATTTATCATACCTGGAGCCTGGGAACAACTTAAATTCTACTATTAGTAACTTAAAAACCTGCCGAGTTTATGTAGAAGTCTACGGGAAAGATTCAGTGACCCATTTGAAGATGTAAATAGCCTTCCTGATATTTGATTTTTTTTTTATGGAGAAAAAAACTTGGTTTGAGCATAGTCGAATTTGACTGGAATTTGATTAAAGTTTTTGTGTTGGGAATATTCGTTCGGGTTTTGAACATTCAAGTTTTTTCTTAAATAAGTTACTAGTCAAGTTTCGAGGTCATTCGACTCGAATTCGATTCAAGTTTTCGCGTTAGGAATATTCGTTCGAGTTTAAGACGTTCTTAAAAAAGTTAAAGTTTCAAGGTCATTCAAGTTCATTAGCGGTAAAAAAAATCTCTATAACGCAACCTTTGATAAATATGCCCCTTATTGTGACACAACCTTTTCAGATGTATAGGATTTTTGAGTACAATCGCAGCCTTTAGTAAGACTAAAGTTAAAGGGGAATCCAACCCCCCTAGGCGCTAAACCCGGGGGGAGAGGTAGGCCGGGGGGAGGAGGGAGGGGGGCCTACAGGAGGGGAAAGGGGGAGGGGTTAGTGCTTGGGGGTTTTATTCCCCTTTAAGTTAATTTAAGTTTACTACATTTGCAGAGACATTGACCTGAAAATGTCCAAACCATTATAATCTCAGAAATGTGATTTGCCATATTACAGCTCTTATATATGACCAGTTCAAGAGCAAATGATCCATGTTCATTTAATTAATTATCAGATCACATGAGATACTGTAGACACTTCTTGCAAACCCAGCCCCAAGGGATGTAGTAATTGGGTAACTACCTGTAATAATCACATGTACCCTAGTTGTCGTAAATGTTAAAAAAAAAAAAGTTGTGCATCAAAAAATTTGTGTCGCCCATAGACTTTAATGCATTTCAGTGGATTTTCGCTGACGTAGATTTTTTGGCAAAGCGAAACAGGTTAAATTAGCCCATACAGTAGCCATCTCAATATTGTATTGCATTGCAAATTGCTCACTCATGCTCATGACTCATCAGCCAGTTAGAGGACTGGAAATTTGTCAGTGACTCACAGCAGCAGTGTGTTGGTTGCAGGCAAAAAATGTTAGGTTGCAAGATAGAATCCCTGATGTTTCAAATGATCCGGTTACAGTATTCTAAATGCTTCATATTTCAGGTCACAGGCAGGGTTGATGAACCACCCAAAAGAAAGAATTCAAAGCAGGGCATTTCATGTTCTCAAAAGCATTCGGTCAGTATCTTCTCCAGAGCTGCAAAGAGTACCTACACTTGGCTCGTGGATCTACTGCAAGGTGAAGACTTTAGGAGCCTAGTCAAGGAGGTCCATTCAGTGGAAATATCCAACAATTATTCACAGTTTTTATCCAACATAAATAACTGCACATTTGCAATTCTATATCATACCCTCAAATTTGGACGGATAAATATCACTGATGTTCCAGATTCCATATACGACAAAGAGCTGAAAGATTTATTTAATAGCTTTGGTAAGTGTCTATTCATTGTTTTCACTCCATCAAAGCCTCCCAGAAATTGAGAATATAGTACTGAATATGTTACATTTGTCTTATTACTTTAATATATGATCTGTCATGCCCAGCCCTTTGTTTAATATTGCATCCATTGAAATGTAGAGAGCATGCCTATTGTTGAACTGGAGAAGTAATCTTAGTGGCAAATTTATTAAAATTCAAATCTGAGTTTTTTCAAAACTTGCTTTTTCACAATGGGGAGTTTTTTTTCTCTTGATTGATAGCACATTTTCATAAAGACTGGAATCAGAAAAACTAGGGTTAAGTTGTGGGGGGAAAAACTTGACTGCAATGGATATCACATCATTCCACTAATTTTCAGTGAATCAGTAAACTCAAAAATTAAAAATAGCTTGAAAATACACCTCTCAGTTTCCAAAGAAGTTCAACAGGTTTTAGCTGTTAGAATTTTTTCAATTTTTTTTCTACTGATTCATCTTGAAATTCAAGTTTGAAATTATATTCTTGTTTTTATGAACATTAGTATTTTTCAGTAGTCACTCTGATGTAACCTGCACAGTCACCCGCACTTGTCATGATATGTCACTCACTGTGGGCCTTTTTAAAAAAATCTCAAAATTTTTCAATTCTAAAAACTCCGACCAAACTAGAATCCCCGACTGGACTTTATTTATTAATAAAATATCACAATTTCATTAGATTTCAAATCATACAATTTTTTCTGAGTTTTTTCCCAAAAAGCCGGATTTTTTGCCTGAAAAGTCTAAAATATTCAGCTTTTCTGGTTAATTCCAGCACAGACCACAGAAATTTAAAATAGGATAGGGACCTCTCCCATTTACCGTAATACAATATCTGTAGGTCTGAGATGTGGATTTCTGGATTCAG
This sequence comes from Xenopus borealis, assembly GCA_024363595.1. NCBI lineage: Eukaryota > Metazoa > Chordata > Amphibia > Anura > Pipidae > Xenopus > Xenopus borealis. The sequence goes on along the minus strand of CM044447.1, from coordinate 127,472,851 downwards.
ACTTTTTGCAGCATCGGGCTTTAATAAAACCAGAAAAATTTATAGTTAAAAAAAACCTAAAATTGTTTAGTTGTTGACATTAAGGGGCATATTTACAAAATTCATGTGAAATGATCGAAGTTCGATCATTCGAATCATACAAATTTTTTGGAGGCTCGAAGGAAATGTTACGATTTTTTTTGTTAAATCGACCGATCAGTATCTAATCCTACAAATTCATCGAGAAATTGAATATCGACCAAAATGATAGCCTAAAACTATTCGATAAGCATTCGATGGTCGAATGCTTATCGAATTTCGAGTAAAATCGAGGGAATTTTGGGGAATAATAGTAAATTTGCCCCTTTGTCTGTGATAAATAAACCCATATTACGCCTGAATCCTTCCTTAATTCATCCATTGAAAGACATAGAAAATTTGCCTATAATCCTCGGAAGCTGTGGCACAGGGAGCACGGAATGGGGTAGACAAAACAGAGATGGAGCCAGGGGCAGGTGGAGCCATAATGTAACCAGAGAACGTAGGTTTCAGGTTGGCATCTCAGAATATAGGTTACAGGTTGGCATTTCTTCTGTTCATTTCAATATTGTATAACTTTTTTATCTGTATTTTTATTGCTTTGTAGGACGTGAGAAGATCATTGTGGTCATTGATGATTTGCTGGAAAGCAATCTAGAGACGACAAAGAGTACAATTCATAAAAATCAGCCAAGCATCGGACAATATTCCCAGGAAGCCTTCTTCTTCAGTGAAAGAGAAAAGAAGTTTGGAATATACAAATCTAAGGCCATGCTAGATAAAATTACAGAACTCAAACAAATCATAGAGAAGAACAGTAAGTTAATATACAGAGAACTTTTCCTCCTGGCTATTATATCTTCTTGCAAATTATAGTATCTATTCTCAACAGACACTGGGACTGTATTAATGATTCAGATCTGTATCATGCAGTAGAGCATGCCATTTCCCCCATTCATTATGAATTAACTTTCCATAATATTACTGTATGTGCTCTGTCATGGAAAAGAGAATTATTTGTGATGGATAAGTTTTATAACAAACTTTCCATTCTAAATAATTACATTTACTAAAGTGTGTTTGCTATTTATCCAACTTCACCAAAATTGCCATCAACATGTCAGGTTTTTTTATAATGACCATGCATGTTTTCTTAAACCTGTGCTTGTGCCAAAATTTTGCAGTTGTAAATTCTTGATATAAATTCCACACTGCATTTTCCACATTTAGGGACAATTTACTAATGGTCGAATTTCAAAGTGAAAAAACTTTGTAATTCAACCATCAAATTTTTGGCCTGTCATTTTTGATTAAAAATGACAATTTTCGATCAAAAACGGGCATACTAGATACATTTTTCCCAAAATCCTTAACTTTCTCAGAACTAGAAAAATTTTCAGGACAAGTTGTAGGAGGTTCCCTATAGGCTGAAATGGTTATTCGGCTTTCTGCACTTAAAGGTGGCGAATAGTCAAAGTCGAATGGATTTTAATGGGCCAATACTTTGAAATTCGAAAATTCGAATTTTCTGATTTTTTTAATTCAAATCAAATTACTTAGAAAATCAAATTTTTTTCAGCATTCAGCTCAGATTCAAAAGCAACAGTTATGCCCAATGTGGCCCTCCCTCAATTCACTGGGTAACCAGTCAGTGTAAACAAAAGAGAGCTGAAAAACAAGAAGTAGTGTTCTGTTCTGTTATGTTAGACTTACAGTCACTCCAGCCTTACATTACATTACATTTTTGCCTAACTATATTTAAAACATGTTTTATTTTGCACAGCCTATCTATTTACCCAGTTTTTACTTTTATACTAAACCTTTAAGTACATTGACGATGTTGTGGCAATTTTTCATTTTTGGTGAAAAATCCTCCAATTTTAAGCTCTTGCCTTTTAATAAAAAATACCCATTTTGCGGCACAATTTTAAAATGTGGTTTTTACCTTTTACAGTCAAAACACATTCCCTTTCATCATCAACCAGCCAGAATTCTTCTGAGACAGAAGCATTGCCCTTGAGTAAGTTTAGTAGAATCTAATTATATCAAAGAACTTGTGATGAATGTTACCCACTTTTCTCTCTCTTTTAAGCTTTAAATTCAAAGTACTGTACATTTTTTGACAAAGGGGTGAGGGTGGTAATACTGGTTTATTGTTAGAGAATCAGTGAGTAGCCCATCTATCGGCAGCGCTGGGGTCCTGAGATCAATTCAAGCTTGGGCACTATCTGCAAGAAGTATGTGTGTTCTTGTGTCTATATTGGTTTTTTCCCACCTAATAATATTAGGCAGGCAGTTTAATTGGGATCACAAGCTCTGCTAGGGTAGGACTGATGTTTGGCCCTATATAAATACCAGTAAAGTGAAAAATATTTGTACAGCACCAAGTTGTTTAAAAATGCATTTATTCAAAATTCTATGGCAGAACCCAGTCAGCAACATTTCAGGCCTTTGTCTGGCCTTTTATCCAGCTTACTTAACACTGGCTATTTTGGCCTTTTTATAGACAATAACATTTCACCACCTACCGGCAGCATCATTTGGATTAATTTTTTACACACATATTGTTACAATGTCATTGAACACAGTAGGATGCATGTTAACTCTGTACAGGTTACAGACCTGAATATTTATTAAAACTATCTGACAGACATAATGTTGAAAACTTGTTAAAAACAATATTTAACAAAAAATAGTTTGCAGATCCTATTCTCTATTTAATCCTTGTGGACGGAGTGTCTCTAATCTCCTAATCCACTTTGCCGCCTTCCTCAACAGTGCTTTCACCCGATCTCCCCCTCATCGGGGATTAGGAACATGGTCCACCACCTGATATTTTAGTTGTTGTATTCCATGGCTAGTTTGCAAAAAATGGGAAGCACCTGCTTGTTCCATATTTCTAGTCCTAATTGCAGATTTATGCTCTCTAATTAATTAACTAATGGGGTGTGAGGTCTGTCCCACATGTAATAAGCCACAAGTGCATTTTATGATGTATATCACAAAGTTGGATGCACAAGCATAGTAACCCTGAATTTTTATAGAAATTCCTTTCCATGATTGATACCTCACATCACTTTTCTGGAACAGCAGTCATTAACTAGAAAGGTCCCATTTTTAACCATCCGAAACACACTTTGTTTTTCCTTCCGACCTCCCATGTCAGACTTCACCACCATGGAATTCACAATTTTATCCTTTTTATAGGATATAAGTGGCGGTTTTTCAAAGCAACTCACCCCCGAGAGACCCTCCCTAAGGATTCTCCATGCTTTTTGACAATATAAGTAACTTGGTGACTCAAAATGTGATGCTTGGAGATAATGGAATATGAACTTGAGATAACTAATGCTGCTCAGACATGGGATGATATATTCTGACTTTTGGTAACTTGTTGACCCATTTAGGATGCTTTCCCAATGTCTAGATATCTATTGGGCAGGTTAAAACATCCTGCTGACCACCAAGACCTCTTCAGTGTGTTGATACTGTTCTCTACTGAAAGATCTCTGTAGGCCCCATTATGATAATGCAGCCAAGTGATTGGATCAGATTAATTTAGTCCAGTGTATGGTTGGACACAATTCTGGTATTCCTTTCTCATCAACTTTGTACATAAAATAGATTTAGCTCAAAACAATAATTGGTAGGGCTTCCTTGCTTAATATGACTTTATATTAGGCAAATGTGCAGGTAGTTTTTAAGTGAATATATTTTCTTACTTTGAAAATTAGTTTGAGGGAAAAGGTGGAACAATTTAGGCAAATGTCCAAAGAGTCAGTCTCAAAACATAACTTGAATACATTTAGAAGAGGGATAAACCACAGTCTTGTTGTGTTTGCTGGAACTGCAGATCCAGAGCCAGAACAGAGACAACAGGTCAGACAGAACAAAAAGAAAGAACTTCAAACAGGAACAGGAGAGCAGGTGAGTAACACTGGAAGGTCTGACTGATTTGCTGAGACTCATGTGAGTGTAACTTAAGTGACTCTTTATTCCTCTAGAGCAAATCAGAGGATGAAATAGAGGAAAAGCAGAACAGAGACGTTGGCCCTCAGACTACAGAAAGTGAGTAACAAATAGCAAGAGTGCAAGTGCTCAATGAGTGGGGAAAGGGGGGGATACAAGTGGACAATGCTTACATTGTACAGACAGAAGCATAAAGGCAAGTCACTCTGGTCTCTTCCATGAGGTCAAAAAGTGGAGGTCACATTTTCTAGATCTGTAGAATCTAAACATTGTTAATAGAATAACATGTCAGAGGCAAGGACAAGAGAATCTAATGTAGTTTCATAGGAAGCAGACAGACAGGATTGTGATTGGTTAACTTCCATGCAGGCTTAATAGTTAACAGGCAGTGACTAGAGTGAGAAGGTAGAAGTTTGATACTGCATAACACATAAATTTGAACAAATCAAATACGCAAAATGTTATCTTGTGCCTAAAATTTCAAATAGAATTGTCTTTTTTGGCACCTTTAAATACTAATTTGTTAATTGTGTCTGTGCAAATACTGTCTTGTTTTAATGACCTTACCCTGTATGCAATGAAAGGAACAACATTTTCCCAGGTTCAGTGCCCCACAGCAACCAAACAAGGGTGTTTGCTTTTAAACAGATGTTGTTGCTATGGGCTACTGCACCTCGGCAAACTTAGTGTTATGCCTAACCCCGTAAGTATTTGTAGCATCAGTATCTATTGTACGTCTTTCTCTGTCTGTTTCATCCCACTGGAATTCCCCTTCTCTTACACAGAGCCAAACATGAGTGGCAGTTGCAGTGCTAAATCAGCTGACAGAAGCAGGACAGAGCCAGAGCAAATAAATACTGTTTCTCATAGTAAGTTCTACTCATTCTGTCATGATCATGCCATGTTCTCCCATCTGATGTGACCTGAAGATCATACATTGAGGTTCAAGGCTGAGGGAGATCATCACCCAAGAGCCATGCAGGGCTGGGACAGACACTCTAACCAATATGTTTGTGACTCTCAGGTGATGGGTCAGTGCATGCTGGCAGTGCAAGTACACAAAGTTAAGGCAACATTTCCCTAATTCATGGGGTTCTCTTAGGCACTCTGAAAAAATTACAAAGTGCCCCTCAACCATTGTTTTAGAACAAGGACAGTCCATGTTATTTGAACACAGATGCTGACTTCAAACTTCAGCTTGGCTGCAGTATTGTTCTGCACCCAAGATTGCACCTTTTTGTAATTTGACCTTGCCCTGCAAATAAAAGTAAAAGGGAAATAAATGACCCCTTATGTCTTTCAATTATTCAAAGTTCCCATTAACTACTGAGTACTTCTTTGATTTCCTTTTCAGCAACTTTATTCCAGAAATGGAATGGACAGCCATAATGCTTAATAGCAATACATAACTTGACTTTAAATTAACCAAAAATAAAGATAGTTTCTAATCAAACTGATTTTCTCATTTTAAAATGACGTTTGAGGGAAAAGGTGGAACAGGTTAGGCAAATGTCTGAATGGTCAGTCTCAAAATATAACTTGAATACATTTAGAAGAGGGATAAACCGCTGTCTTGTTGTTTTTTCTGGAACTGCAGATCCAGAGGCAGAACAGAGACAACAAGAAAGTCACAACAGGAAAGAACTTCAACCAGAAGCAGGAGAGCAGGTGAGACAACAGGTCGGTCACAACAGAAAGAAAGAACTTCAACCAGAAGCAGGAGAGCAGGTGAGACAACAGGACAGTCACAACAGAAAGAAAGAACTTCAACCAGAAGCAGGAGAGCAGGTGAGACAACAGGACGGTCACAACAGAAAGAAAGAACTTCAACCAGAAGCTGGAGAGCAGGTGAGACAACAGGACGGTCACAACAGAAAGAAAGAACTTCAACCAGAAGCAGGAGAGCAGGTGAGACAACAGGTTGGTCACAACAGAAAGAAAGAACTTCAACCAGAAGCTGGAGAGCAGGTGAGACATATAAGAAGGACTGGCTGATTTGCAGAGACTCGTGTGAGTGTACCTAAAGTGACTCTCTATTTCTCTAGAGAGAATCAGAGGATGAAATTGAGGAAAAGCAGAGCAGAGGTGGTGGCCCTCAGACTACAGAAGGTGAGAAACAGCAGGAGTGAAAGTGCTCAAGCAGTGAGTGGGGAAAGTGGGGGATACAAGTGGACAATGCTTACATTGTACAGACATAAGCATAAAGGCAAGTCACTCTGGTTTCTCCCATGAGGCAATTTTTGAGGTCTAATTTTCTAGATCTAGAATCTAAACATCTGTTAATAGAATGATATGGGTGAGGTAAGGAACAGAGAATCTAATGTAGTTTTATATGAAGCAGACAGACTTCACCATTGTGATTGGTTACCTTCCATGCAGGCTTAATAATGAATAGGCAGGGTCTAGACTGAGCAGATTATAGTTTAAAAACTTCATATTTGAAAACATTATTAATTATGCAAAATGTTATCATTTACCTAAAATTTCAAATAAAATTGTCTTTACTGCACCTTTAAATACTAATTTGTTAATTGGTGCTGTGCAAGTACTATCCTGTTTTAATGACATTACCCTTATATGAAATGCACAATATTTTCCCAGGTTCAGTGCCCTACAGCAACCAAACAAGGATTTTTGCTTTTAAAAAGATGTTGTTACTATGGGTTACTGAACCTGGGCAAACTTAGTATTATATATATATATTACCCTAACTCCATAATATTCATTGCTCCTCTATATATTTGATTTGGTGCACCAAAGATTGCACCTTTTTTGTAATTTGCCCCTGCTCTCAAATAAAAGTAAAAGTGAAATAAATTACCTCTTGTGTTTTTCAATAACTCAGAGTTGATTTTCTTCTCAGCAATTTTATTCCAAGCAGCCATAATGCTTAAAGAAATACATAGTAGGACTCCCTTCTTAACATGCCTTAATATTAACCATTAATAGTGATGGGCGAATTTATTCGCCAGGCGTGAATTCGCAGTGAATTCCCACAATTTGCTGCCGGTGAATAAATTCGCAAAGCGCCAGTGAAAATTCGCCTGCCAAAAATTCGCTGTAGTAAAAAAAAACGTGATGCACGCCGAAAATGATGCGACGCACCTCAAAAACGTGATGACACTCATTTTGCGATTTTTTTTCGCTGGAAATTTGCAAATTTTCCTGCTAAGCGAAACGGGATAGATTCGCCCATCACTAACCATTAATACAGACAGTTTCTAAGGAAACTTATTTTCTCATTTTAAAAAGACGGGAAAAAGTGGAACAATTTAGGCAAATGTCTGAAGAGTCAGTCTCAAAAACAAAACTTGCACACCTTTAAAAGTATTTTTTGTAATATTTTTGTTTCTGCTGGAACTGCAGATCCAACCCTGACTGAGGCAGGACAGAGAGAACAGGAAAGTCAAAATAGAAGGAAAGAACTTGAACCAGAAGCAGGAGAGCAGGTGAGTAACATTGGAAGGACTGACTTATTTGCTGAGACTCATGTGAGTGTAACTAAAGTGACTCTCTATTCCTCTAGAGTGAATCAGAGAATGAAATAAAGGAGAAGCAGAGAAGAGACAGTGCCCCTCAGTCTATAGAAGGTGAGTAACAAACAGCAGGACTGAAAGTGCTCAAGCAGTAAGTGGAGAATACAAGTGGACAATGCTACGTTCTACAGACATAAGGATAAACGCAAGTCACTCTGCTTTCTTTCATGATCCAATATTTAAGGTCAAATTTGCTAGATTTTTAGAATCTAAACATCCTTTAAAAGAATTATATGGGTGAGGCAAGGAATGGAGAATCTAATCTAGTTTCATATGAAGCAGACATTTTCTAATTGGACCAGTGTTGTTAGTGGGGTACCGCAGGGCTC
>CM044447.1:127443024-127462879 GCA_024363595.1 Xenopus borealis | reverse complement strand
CTTCTCATTTAAGGAAAATCCCAACACACTGCCATTTAGTGTATAACTTGCATTTATGTTGTTTTTGCCAATAACCTTGCATTTATCAACATTGGACCTCATCTTCCAGTTTGCTGCCCAGTTTCCCAACTTAGACAAATTGCTCTGCAAATTGACAGCATTCTGTGTATAAATGACCTGCTGTACTACTTGCTTTGTGAAGTGTACCATCAGTTCAATAAATGTTCTGCTGTTTTAAAGAACCATTGGCACCCAAAGTTTATTTGATCAAGAGTGAATACTGTGTGCTTATACCAGAGTGGTAATCCCTTCCTCCATACTATAAGCGGGGACCCCACCAGAAGATAAAGGGTTTGTTTGTATTGTACTTAGCAACCCAAGCGAAGGTTTAGGCAAAACCTGACCTATACACCTGCTACAGTAATTTTCTCATTTTAAAAAGACTTTTCAGGGAAAGGGTGGAACAGTTAAGTCAAATTCTGAACAGTCAGTCTCAAAACATAACTTGAACACCTTTATAAGAAGGATAAATCACAGTCTTGTTGTGTTTGCTGGAACTGTAGATCCAACCCTGACAGAGGCAGGACAGAGAGAACAGAAAAGTCACAATAGAAGGAAAGAACTTGCACCAGAAGTAGCAGAACAGGTTTGTAATATTGGAAGAGCCTATCTGCTAAGCTCATGTGAGTATAACTAACGTGACTCTCTATTCCTATAGATCAAATCAGAGGTTAAAAAAAAGGAAATGCACAACAACCGAGGTGGTTGCTTTCAGTCTACAGAAGGTGAGTAACAAACAGCAGCACTGAAAGTGCTAAATAACTACAGTAAGTGAAGAAAAAGGGAAATACAAATGGGAAATGACTCTGGTTTCTACCATGGAGCATTTGTCATTAATGTGGAGGTCAACTCTGGTAGATTTGTACACAAAATATCTAAATATTAACCAACAGAATAATATGGATGAACATAGACAATCTATTTCTTGGCTGTCCTCCCCCAAGGTGGGGAAAAAAGACACACAATTGCTTGTAGCCCCAAACAAGAGATTAAATCAGTAAGCTACGAGCAGAGGGCTAAAGCTTCATAGCAGGACTGTAGTTTCATAGGAAGCAGACAGACAGGATTGTGATTGGTTAGCTTGTATGCATGCTTAATAGTTAGTGATGGGCGAATCTCCCGCTTTTCGCTTCGCCAAAAAATTCGCGAATTTCCAGAGAAATGGAAATTGACGTCGCGTTGTTTTTGACGTCGCGTCGTTTTCGGCGCGCGTCACGCCGTTTTCGACACGTCGCATCAAAAACGACGCGTGACTCGTTTTTTGGGCGAATTTTTCGGCGGCAAATTTTTGCTGGCGTCTCGCGAATTTATTCGCCAGCGGCGAATTGCGGGAATCGCCGCGAATTCGCCCCTGGCAAATAAATTCGCCCATCACTATTAATAGTGAATAGGCAGTGATTAGGCAGATGTACAAATGTACAAACGTACAAATAAATACATTCTAAAACACGTTATATTTTGCCTAAAATTTTGAATAAGAATGTAACCTTCTGGCTTCTTTTGCAAGAAAATTTCAATTGATTGTTTCTATGAATTTTTTGAGATCTGTTATTTATCTGTAAATTATTTCTTTTTTGTTATACATTTTCCAATATCCTTTTAGGAAACACACCACTGGTTGCAGATAAGCCAGCAGAAAAACGACAGTCTGGAATTGGTTGGGATTATTTTACAGTATGTTGCTTAAGCTTTTGTTGTTAATCTTCTAAGTGTTCTCAGATGCACCCAGATACACTTCAGTTAGAGCTACTGTACATAGAGTTTAAGTGACTAGTCCAATGCCAATTAGGTTTGTTCCTGCCCACTGACCCATCTTCATCCTTGTGCCTCCTCTATTCTTGGTGGTTCGGTTGGTTGCAATTATTAAGGCATGGAAATTAAACATGATGCTGATGTGGCTAAAAGCTTTGGGCAAATATGTTACCTTAATGATAATGTGGTTGGTATTTAATATTATTATATAATTATTATTATTATATAAAATAAAATGACACAGATATATAGCCTTTTAAGCTACTCTTTGAAGGGTAATGACGTCTTGATCTTCAAACCCTTTACATTCCTTTAGCTGTCTAAGTGGCCTACTAACCTGCAATAATTAGAGTTATCACTAGTCATGAGTGAAACGTTTTGGCATGGACAGTTTCACTGCAAATTACACAGTGGGCAAAAAATTTGCCATCCGTTTAGTTTTGTGCATCAAAAAATCATGTGAAAAAAGACATGCGCATCAAAAAGTTGAGGGGTATCACAATAATTCCCAAATCACATTTGTCTTTAATCATTCTATTATGATTCACTCAAAGTAGTTAGGAGTGAACTGCAGAGTGAAAAGCAGAGAATGTTACTTAATAAAATGAGGAAATGAAAGGGATGCACCAAATCCACTGTTTCAGGATTCAGGCAAATCCTGAATCCTTTGTGAAAGATTTGTTCATATACCGAACCAAATTTGCATATGTAAATTAGGGAAATAGGGGGAAGAGAACCACATACTGTGTGTGTAATTCAAAGAAAAAATTTACATCCTTATGCGATGAAAAGTCGTGAATTTTTGCATTTGGATTCAATTCAGACAGGCTCATTTTGTCCCTTTATGACATCTATTGGGATTATTATTCATTGTGTTAACTTGTGCTGAATCAACGCCATTATAAATAAATCTTATTTATATATTATATTTTTTATATATTTTTCAGGGGTTTTTAGGAGGGTCAAAACGAAAGGTAATTTCTAATATACATAGCATGCAACATTTTCATTGTTATATTCTGTATTTATACGCTATCTACCTACTCACAAATGATTACTTCCAATTAGCACCAAATATCAATATGCAATATGCAATAAGCATGAAATCCAAATCACACACTTCATGCTTGTTTGGAAACACAAATGTTGGCTTTTGAATGCTTTTATCAACATGTTCATGTTTATAAGCAGTATAAGCTTTTTTTGCTTGAATTAATGGTGTCACTGTAATAAAGTCGCTACCTGGTGGTCTAGTGGGGGGACAGCAGGGACGCCTGCTGCCCCCAAAGCGGGGATGCATGCACTTTTCTTCCTGCAGCTCCAATGCTGCCGCGTTGGTCTCCTATGCAAGCGCGCACTTTCGGGTTTGTCTTAAAGGAGCAGGCATGACGTCATGACATCAGCGTGCAATGGCGTGAAATTCAAAGGTTTAAAAGGCCAGGTCAGCCTTTTGCACATTGCCCGTTATAGGTTATTCCTCGTGCCTTGAATTTGTGCTTTAAGCTTCTGTTTGATCCTGATTTCTTTGTTTGACCGTGCCAGACTCTTGACTACTCTGATATCTGTATCCTGACCTGTGCCTGTTATCTGACTACCGATTCTGCCTCATCCTCATCTTGATTACCCAGTTTTTGATCCTTTTCCTGACTGACTATGCTTACTATCTGCCTGCCTCGACTTAGCCTGTCTTCGACTATGATTCCGTCTCGCCTCTGTACTTCGACCTTACAGTCACCTTGCATACAACTATTTATATGCTTTTTCATTAATGCACTTTTGTATGAGCCTGGCATTTGCTAGCCATTAAAAATAGCCCCAGGAGCAAGTGCATTAGGGGGCACAAAATTGAGCAGGTCTGGGGCAATGCTGCAGTTTGCACCTAGTTGAATTTGACAGTTTTGACCATTAAAAAAAAAAAAAAAAAAAATTGAATTAGAATTTTCAACTAGACCCTTAATAAATCTGTCCCTTAGACTATCACAGCCCATATTTGGCTTCATCAAGGAACTTTTCTCATGCTTATGTGGTCCCCTAGAGTTTTTACATTTGAATATTGCTCTTAGGTAAAAAAAGTTTTTCATTGGGAAGGATCAGGTCTTTTCAGTTTATTCTGCAAATGCAAATATACAGAAGGGAAACCAGCTGGAAGCTTCACCAGTTGGTTTGCACTTTGTCTACGACCACACTGTTTGTAAATGATCCCTACTGTCTTTTTTTGATACTGCATTCAAACATGGTTAAAATGTTCTTTTTTATTTTAGCCAGAAACTCCTCATCTTTCTATCCGAACGGAAATGAAAAGGTCTCATACAAATCTTAAAGTCACCCTTTTCTCAAGGTCGTCAGAGAGCAACTACCTCTGGCTGTTGACCCACTTAAAAGAAACACAATTTTTAGACCAAATGAAGACCATTTGCAGCGTGAACATTTCTAATAATTACTCACAGTTCACTTCAGAGCTGGCTGATTCCACTTTTGCCATCCTTTACCACACCCAAAATGATGGACACTTAAACCTCACTGATGTTACTGACTCCCTGTACGACAGGGAACTGAAGAAATTGTCTTCAAAGCTTGGTGGGTTTATTATTTTGACATAAAAATTTCTTTTCATTTAATAAGGGAAATTCTTCAGGGGCATGAGCGACATAACTATTTTCATATGGAAAAAGAATATAGGGTTAAGGATCATGGGTAGATATTGGAAGGGGAGTTAGAAGAAATAAGTGGAAATGGGGGACATGGTTGTCTTTTGGAGGTGTTTGCTGTGTGAATTTTACTCTTACTTGAAAATTGTTTCTTGTTATACACATCCTCTGTTTTGGGGATTTCAGGAAAGGACAACATCATCGTCATAGCTGATGATGTGGATAATTGTCACTCTTCAGAGAGAAAGAAGAGGGAAATTCTGAAAGTGCAGCCCAGCATTGAGAGACTGGCTTGTGACCTGATTTTGTTCACTAAGAAAGAAAAGAATTCTGGTTACATGTCTGAAACGGCACAGTGCAAATTAGAGAGAATACAAACACTTATAATGAAGAGTGGTATGTATAATAGAATTATATGGATTTTAAGATTTTTTAACTTACACAAGCAAAGCAGATGCTTAGAGGCTGATTTACTAATTTTAAAATTTGACTATTTTCCAAAATTTGATCGGGAAAGAAAATCTCAAATAAACTCAAAAAATGTTTTCACAATCCATTTTTCTTTTAATTGACCGCTAGCATAATTACCAAAACCAGGAAAACTCAATTACATTATTTCATGGCAAATCCTCATGATTACACTGAAAACCACATTATTCCATATACAGGTATGGGACCTGTTATCCAGATTGGTTGGTACCTGGGGCTTTCCGGATAATGGATCTTTCCCTATTTTGATCTTCATACCTTAAGTCTACTAGAAAATCATGTAAATATCAAATAGGCTATTTTTGCTGCCAATAAGGATTAATCATATCTTAGTTTGGATCATATACAAGCTACTGTTTTATTAATACAGAAAAAAAAGGAAATATTTTTTTATTTTCTTTAAAATTTGGATTATTTGGATAAAATGGAGTCCATGGGAGACAGCCTTTACGTAATTCTGAGCTTTCTGGATAACAGGTTTCCAGATAACGGATCCTATATGTTGACTTTAAAAAAAAAAAAAAAACCTCCAATTACAAAATAGCTTTGACAATAAACATTCCATTCTTTTATATTTTATTGCTGGCTAATAGATTCTGTTTAATTTTTTTAATTTTTTTCAATTGATAAATCTCAAAAATGTTCAAGATCATGGTTTTTTTTTTTGCCTTTATCTGCTTTATTTCAAGTAAAGTGTCCCTTAGTGTAAGGTATAACAGCTTCAGTCCAACAGGAATGCATCATTATGCCTTTCAGAAACTACCTTGCTCTAATTCTACATAGAGGAAAAAGTGACACCTTTGGAATAGCTTTAGGGTTAACCAATATTATTATAGGGCTTTTGTACCACATGGGTCTCAGCAGCCATGTAACCAGGTCTGAAATTGTGTAAAATTATAAGCATTTAGTTTATTACCAGTAATGTATTCTTAATAAGCCTACCAAGACACCTAGACAGAAACCTGGTAACACCTTGTAACCTTTTAAACCTTTTATCTCTTGTTTTTTAACTACTGTATTTAGAACAGCCAAAAATAATTACTGTAGAAGTTACTGTGGTTTCAGCCAACTGAGAAACACATTTCTCATTGTGCTCTGCACTATTACATTATTGTCTCTGCCTGACATACTCTGATCCCCAAGGAATAAAACTGTTGGTATTCAACGTGAAAATATAACTTTTTTAATCAATGGCAAGTGATTCCACATTTTTTAACTGATATCTTTTTTTCTCAGCAGAAAAATTAGGCACTGAACCACTCAAAAGACAGATAAAAGAAACAAGTACAGGTCAAAGTCTGGGCCTGGAAAACATTCACAAGTCACCAATGAAAAATATAAAAATCAATGAAACAGACAATGAAAATGAAATGCAGAAAGGTTCCTCAACTACATCCAATAACTTGATTCATACCGAATTAAGAGTGAGTGAAAACTTTGGTAATGACAAATTAACTAAATCTCTTCAAAACCATGGAGGTGAACTTCAACTTGAAAATAGCATAAATGATTATGAAGGAACAGAGGGGTACTTTAAACGTGTTAAACATATGGGAGACTTCTTGACAGAGCACCAAAAAGAAATGGAGAAAGCCTTCACGTTATATTCTGAAACTCAAGAAAAAATTGTGAAGGAATCCCAGCAAATTCAATATTTCATGAATGACTTGCAGAATAAAATACTCAAGCAGGAACAGGAGATCAAAATGAAAGATGAGAAAATAAAGGAGCAAGCTCAGAAAATAGAAGAACAGGATCAGAAAATAGTAAAGTTGGATCAAAAAATAAAAGAACAGGATCAGAAAATAGAAGAACAAGCACAGATTATAGAACAAAAAGATCAAAAAATCAAGATGAAAAAATGAACATGCAACCTAAAAATACTAGAAAAGCAAGATGATAAAATGGAAGAACAGGGTCCTAAAATTAAACAAACTGGTACAAGTAACATAGTTACATAGTTAAATTGGGTTGAAAAAAAGACAAAATCCATCACGTTCAACCCCTCCAAATTAGAAACCCAGCATACACACACATCTCCACTCTTTCACACCTCCACTCTTTCACACAAACCATATATGCCCATAGCTATACTAACTGTAGAGTTTAGTATCAAAATAGCCTTTGATATTATGTCTGTCCAAAAAATCATCCAGGCCCCTCTTAAAAGCATCAACAGAATGAGCCATCACAACATCACCCGGCAGTGCATTCCACAACCTCACTGTCCTGACTGTGAAGAACCACCTACGCTGCTTCAAATGAAAGTCCTTTTCTTCTAGTCTGAAGGGGTGGCCTCTGGTGCGGTGATCCTCTTTATGGGTAAAAAGCTCCCCTGATATTTGTCTATAATGTCCTTGTATTTGTGAAGTGTAATCATGTCCCCTCGCAAGCACCTTTTTTCCAGAGAAAACAACCCCAACTTGGACAGTCTACCCTCATTAAGTCTTCCATCCCCCTAACCAGTTTAGTTGCACTTAGTCTCTGCACTCTCTCCAGCTCATTTATATCCCTCCTAAGGACTGGAGTCCAAAACTGCACTGCATACTCCAGATGAGGCCTTACTAGGGATCTATAAAGAGGTATAATTATGTTTTCATCCCTTGAGTTTATGAGCTTTTTTAAGACTGAACTTTATTTGCTTTAGTAGCTACAGAATGACACTGCCCAGAATTAGAAAACTTATATATCTTTATCTTGTTATACCCCAAGATCCTTCTCATTTAAGGAAACTACCAACACACTGCCATTTAGTGTATAACTTGCATTTATATTATTTTTGCCAAAGTGCATAACCTTGCATTTATCAACATTGAACCTCATTTTCCAGTTTGCTTCCCCGTTTCCCAAATTAGATGAATCACTCTGCTGAGTGGCAGCATCCTGCAAGGAACCTATAGTTCTGTACAATCTAGTATCATCTGCAAAAATAAAAACAGTACTTTCAATGCCCATATCCAGGTTATTAATAAACAAGTTGAAAAGCAAGGGACCCAGTACAGAGCCCTGTGGTAGAACACTGGTCCAATTAGAAAATGTTCCATTTACCAGCACTCTAGTCTATCTTTTAGCCAGCACTCTATCAGGTACAAATACTATGTTCCTGGCCAACATTCCTTAATTTAACCAGTAATCTTCTGTGTGGCACTGTATCGAATGCTTTGGCAAAGTCTAAATAAATCACATCCACAGCCATCTCAGAATCGAGGTCCCTGATTACGTACACATAAAAAGAAATTAAGTTAGTCTGGCAAGATCTATTACGCATATAAACATGCTGGCACAAACTCATAGTATTGTTATTTGCTATGAAGTCCAGTATCCTATCCTTAAGTCCCTGGGTGAATCCCATCTGGCCCTGGACCTTTGTTTATCTTAACATGTTCTAGTCTCTTTTGAATTTCAGCATGTGTGAACCATGCATCATTAGTTGTATTAGAATTGGGACTATTAAAAAGGAAATCTTCATTAGCTGGTTCCTCATTTGTGTAGAAAATTATGCATTTAGAATCTGAGCTTTTTGCTTGTTGTCATCAACCAGCTGACCCTCCCCCCCTCTGATAATAAAGGTCCCACCCCTTCTTGGTTAATTTTTTTACTATTAACGTATTTCCTTACTGCAATATCCTTTTCCATATCGATTTTAGCTTGCCTGATAGCTTTTTTTGCATGATTTATTGGCTTCATTGTACCTTATAAATGATTCAGATGTCCCAGCTAATTTAAAAGCATGTCTTTTCTTACCCACCTTAACACTTGAAACAGCAACACTTCTATTTAACCAAAAAGGTTTTGCTTTGCAACAATGTTCCTTGCTTACTGACATGTATATTTATTAAACAGCATTTTAAAGACTTCCATTTTTGTTTAGTGTACATTCCTGTGAAAAGCATTTCCCACTTAATATGTTGCAGAGATGCCCTTATACTGTCAAATTTTGCACTCCTGAAATTCAATGTCTTAGTTACTCCCTTATAGAATTGCCTCTGCAACAAAATCTCAAAGTAGACCATGTTATGATCACTATTCCGTAAATGCTCACCCACACAAATGCTTGAGATGAGTTCAGTATTATTACTTAATACAAAATAGCTGCCTCAATATCCTGCTTCTGTTCTGTTCCCCCCAAACTATCTGACCCCGCTAGGTCCTGCTCAGTGAGTAAGAGACTCCTTTCAAGACTGTCAATCGACCGCAGTGTTGCAATTTGTTCCTCTAGTGCTCTAACTCCAGCCTCCAAAGTGGCAATTTGCTCACATCTACCACAGAGGTAAGCGTTTTGTATCTCTTGTTTCAAATCTGCATACATATATTCAATCTTGCTAGCACTCATTATTAGCGATGGGCGAATTTATTAGCCAGGTGAGAATTTGCCGCGAATTCCCGGCATCAAATTTCGCAAATTGTCTGCCAATTTGCGAATTTTGTTGGAAATTCCCGAATTTTTCGGCGAAGCGAAACGGCATATATTCGCCCATCACTGCTTATTATTCCAGTTACAGATCAAAACAGGAATAAAAAAAATAAAATAAAATTTAAGTTTGCAACAAACTTTTGACCTAGTTTGAACCTCCTTTGGTTTGAAACTCCTTTGTTTGCAACTCCACTTACAAAGCCCCTACTAACTCTGGTATTTGCAACTCCACTAACAGATCACCCACTTGAAGAGCAAACACTTAAGAGCAGCTAAACACTAGAGCAGGGGTGCCCAGACTTTGTTACACTAGGATCTACGCTTGACACTTGGCCCCCATCAGGAGGTCTACCTTGGTGACACACGGCAATTTTGGCCACGCCCATCTTTGTGACCACACCCCCTAGTTTACAATAACCTGTATCACTTTAAATGGGCAGGGAGCATTGTATGGAAGTCCCTACTAAGGGGATGTAGAATGTTGTAGTCAGTGCAACTGGCTTCCCTCCACTGGTTATTGTAATGTATTACAACTCCCAGCACCACCACCACTCGGGGAGCTACAGCCTTGGCCTAGTGGGGACAGAGAGAAGAAGAAAGAATCTGCTTCTGGAACTTTGATGTCAGGCCAATGGTAAAACACATACACACACAGTAACACAAACACATCAAAAGACACACACAGTTACACTGTAACTGACACAGTAAGGCTCTAGTCTCCCTTGCCTGGCTGCACAGCATCCCCTTCCCTAAACTCACAGACGCACATTCCAGCACAAACAGGTGACTAGTAGGCCACTAACTATGATGAACAACACAGGGATCCAGCCCTCCTCCTGTTTGTAGCATCGTGAAATGATGGCCTCTCCTTTGCCGGAGTCCCTGGCACTACACTAAGCCACCAGGGGGGGAGGAGGGCGGAGTTTTGGACAGAAGAGCCCATCAAGGCACACACCTCTTAAGGCCCCACTCACTCTGTGTATTGCACAGCCCCCCCTCCTCCCCAGCCCGGACTGCTTCTGCTGTGTTTGTGTTCTGCTTCCCTCCCTTATGTTCATGCTGTGTTTGTGTTCTCCCTTCTCTTTTTGCTGTGTTTGTGCTTTCCCGTCTGTGCCTGCTGTGTTTTCACTCAACCTCCCTCCCATCCAACCTTCCTACCATTTGTGCTGTGCTTCTTGTGCCCGCCCTCTTTCCTCTTTCAGATCGCCTGCTTGAGTGCTGCTTCCGTCTGCTCAGCCCCTCCCTTCTGCGCTCTTCGCCTCCTTGTGTGCTGCTTCCGTCTGCTCAGCGCTTAGCCCCGCCCCACCGTCACTCACTCCTGATACAGAGCCCGATGCAGAGCCCCAGGTCGCGGTCTACCAGGAGCATTACATCGGTCTACTGGTAGATAGTGATGGGCGAATTTATTCGCCTGGGGCGAATTCGCGGCGAATTCCCGCGATTCGCTGCTGGCGAATAAATTCGCGAAATGGCAAGAAAAATTTGCCGACAAAAATTCGCCGCCAAAAACGAGTCGCGCGTCGTTTTTGACGCGACGCGCCGAAAACGACGCGCCGCGTGCCGAAAATGACGCGAAGCGTGCCGAAACTGACGCGACGCACGTAAAAAACGACGCGCGACTCATTTTGCGAATTTCTCTGGAAATAAGCGAATTTTTCGGCGAAGCGAAACGCGCCCGTTTCGCCCATCACTACTGGTAGACCGCGATCAACGTCCTGGGCACCCCTGCACTAGAGCAAGCTCCACTGGAGTCCCAGGGGTTCTATTTATACAGTCTGTGCAACTAATCAAACTCCACCCCCTCAAATTGAAGGAAAACTACAGTAAGTGCAAAAATAAAGCAGGTTGTGACAAACTTGCTGTAAGCACAATAGCACACCAAACTTTGCTATTTAGCAAAAAATACTGAAAAAATATAAAAAATGAAAAACAAATACTTATCCATTTCATGATTTGTTTGTCTTTAGTTGCTTTTTCCAATCAGCAGCCTGTTTGAAGCTCATGTGTGTTTATATATTTTAAAACACTGCCATCTATTGGCCAAACCTGGGAAAGCTAGAGGTCATGCTTTTATCCAGGATAAATAGCCTAACTCTTGTTTAACTAAGAGGCTCATCTATGGAATTGCATTATAAATGGGGAATACATGTATCAGTCCCCTACAAAATATTTCTACAGGATGCTACACAGTTTATAGGAGCTCATGTTTTTGAAGCATAGATATAAGTTTACTTTTGTCTATTCAGACTTGAAGTTCACATGGGCTGCCATATAGCCAATCCCAACCTTTATTTGGCTTCTTACAGGAGCTTTTTTATTTTTGTATCTCTCCAACACTTTCCACATTTTTAAGGGGCTCCCAGCTAAAAAAGGTGTGGGTCCCCTACACTATGACATAGTTTATCCACACAGAAATAAAGTCTCCAGGGAGATTTTTTTTCCAGGATATAAACCTGGAATCTACATAATCCCAATACGTTTCTGATTACAAATAGTTTTTTTTTTTTTTTACCTAAACCCAAAGAGAGATGTGAGGCAATGTTTGGTGACCCTTAAGAAGTATTTAGCAGATCACCTGCCTTAAAACTTTCAAGTGCAGATTGACGGTTAACAGTATGCAGAGCATTTCATAGATTTTTGTCATTGTTTTGAGTATTGTACGTAGGTCTTAAAAATTTCTATGTGCAATAAAAAGCCATAAAAGAATGTACAGTAAGGGGCAGATTTACGAAATTCAAGTGAATAGATCGAAGTACGATCGTAGGATTTTTTCGGAGGATCGAAGAAGCCAAATTTGGCTTCTTCGATCATCAAATACCGAATGATCGAATACATTCGAATGAATTAGAATGATCGAATATTCGATCATTTGATCATCGAAGGATTGCAAATTTTAAAAGTATTCGAATGCCTACTTTGGCAGATTGGACCTACCCAATACCAATAGAAACCTATGGGAATCCCCCCATAGGCTTCTAAGGCTAAGTCCTGCATGAATACCATTCGTATGATCGAATCGTTCGATCTTTCGAATCGTACAAATTTTTCGGAGACTCGAGGAAAAAGTAAGATTTTTTCGAGAAATTGAACGATTGGTATTCGATTGTACGATTTCATCGATGAATTTTATATCGAGCAAAATGGTAGCCTGGAACTATTCTATAAGCATTCGAATATCGAAAGCTTATCGAATATCGAGGAAAATCATAGGAACTTTTGGGAATAATAGTAAATCTGCCCCTAAGTGTCAAGGATATGACCAGGGTAATGCCATAGCAGCCAGTTGTTAATGCACATGTCCAATTATACACCCCTCATTCCTTGACCCCCTGCATCCCCAAGAAGAACCATACTGAGAGCCTAAAAGATCTGAAGAAGGACACAGCTTTATTAAGATACAACCCAAACTAACTGGAAAAATTGCACATTGACACTATGACAATATGATACAAAGCAATAATAAATACTCACAGAAATGAAAAATCCACAGGAACAAACTGACCAATTGCAATGCAGGCTACCTAGTGTGGCTGTGCTGACAGGTTAACCTCACTCCAAACCCCTACCTCCCAGGCCCACTTTTGTGAGCAAAACTAAATTAAGCAGAACACATGCTACTCATAAGGAGGTCACCCCATCCCCCTATCGCGAATACGAAAATATTTGATGTAAGCTTCATCATACTGAAATAAGAAACTTTCTGAATACAATTAAAAATGCTGTATTATTTCTAAAACCGGTTTCTCATTTTTCTGTCTTCATTCATGAGTTGGGTGTCAGATATTTATTGATAGTTAGATCCAATATATCATATATGGGGGGCTCATTTTGCCTAGAAGATGAATTAGATGTCACTCTATTAAAATCACCAGACATCATGTCTCTCTACATGCAGGATTTGTGCAAAAGGCAGTTATTTTGTTAGATTTTGTTTGTGCTAGAATCAGTTATTTGAGTGAGGGCTAATACATCTGCCACGAAAGGAAGATATATTGGATCTAACTGTCAATGAATATCTGTCAGTCAATTGCTGCATGAAGACAGAATGAAGAGAAACAGATGCTGAGAGAGGAATAGTGAAGATAAAATTGACTATTTCAGAAACGATGCCAAATATTTGATTATATTTAGAAAGTTTCTTATTTCAGCATGATGAAGCTTATATTACATTTTCATTTTCGCGATAGTTCCCCTTTAATTTACTCCAGATTAAAGGCAAGCAAAAGTGAGTTTATTGTACAGTGCCTGTGTATTGTTGTTCAACTACCTCTTCTACCGCTTCCACTTGACAAACACCCTGCCCTGGTTTGTAGGTCACAGTGTTACCCATGCTCATATCACTAGCTGGACACTTTAATCCTTTGAGCTTTGCCTAGCCCAAAAAAGTGTTACAGTATAATTGCATAACTGCGGCTTTTAGCTGAACGCTAAGGGGCACATTTACTACAGGTCGAAGTGAATATTCAAATAAAACTTTCATTAAAAAATTTTGAATTCCGAAGTAATTTGAATTGAAAAAATTTGAATTTTCAAATTTCAAAGTAGTGGCCCTTTAAAATCCTTCGACTTTGACTATTCGCCAGCTTAAAGCTGCCAATTTGCCATTTTAGCCTATGGGCGACTTCTTAGAACCTGTCCTGAAAATGTTTCCAAGTTTCGAAGTAATTTTGGGCTACTTCTACTATGGAATAGCCCAAAATTAAATTCACGAATTACCGGCGAAATTTCACCCTTGCGAAAATTCGCCCGCATCTCATTTTGGATGCCCGCATCTGGTTTGGACGCAGGTGCCCTTTGCTGGCGTCTAAAAAAACGGACGTGTGCGTCCAAAATGAGACACGGACGTGTTTCACAAATGTTCCTCCATTTCCCAAATTTATCAAGAAATTCTCAAAAGATTTGACGAAACGCAGCCGATTCGTCCATTGCTATTTATTGCTATTAGTTTAATTAGACCACATAGTAATCATAAAGATGTCCCTTATATACACAGAATGCTTATGCATAATGCACAGAAATTTGAGTATTTTGCCCACTGAATCTTTATACACAAAAATGCCCCTGAAGCTTCCCAATTTGTTGTACAGGAATTGCTTGAAAGGCTTCTAACTTATTTATTAGTGACTGTGATGTGATCTTGCAAAAAGTGGCTTTGAGAAGAAAAAGGTGTTTATCCATGCCAATCTCTTGCTGTATGTGTGCCTGTAAAAGTGTGTTGTTTTGACTGTTGATAACATCCTCAGTGTTGCCTTAGGGACGCCACTCAGAGCAAGAAGTTCAAGTTTAGCCACATCCTATAGACTCTAGAATAACCACTCCGCCATGTAAAACAAACATTTGCTGCCTCTCATATCAGTTCCTATGCATGGGGTATTTCTGAGACCAGTATTTGCCTCTAGGTATTTTCCATCTCCATTCATGTGAATGGCATAAGAATCAGCGATTACTTTCCCATATAACAGTGAAAGATTTGCTGGTTAAATACCCACCCAGTTCAGCTACATATGTAGCTTGAAATACACAGAATAGTGTGAGCCCAGAGAGCAGAAATATACTGCACAAGTGAATTGACTTATATTTGCCTATAGTACAGGCTATGGGGCAAACATAGAGTTCTGTTCCTGCTCCTTACATATCCTTAATGTCTTGTACAATATGGGATCCCTTATCCAGAAACCCGATATCCAGAAAGCTACTCATTACGGAATGCCTATCTCCCATAAACTCCTTTTTATCCATATTTTTAAAAACAGTTTCCTTTTTCTGTGTAGAGATAAAACAGTTGCTTTTACTTGATCCCAACTAACATACAAATGACCCTTTTTGGAAGCAAAATCAGCAAATTGGGTTTATTAAATGTTTACATGATTTTCTAGTAGACTTTAAGCATGAAGACCCAAATTACAGAAAGATCTGTTATCTGGAAAACCCCAAGTCCCGAGCATTCTGGATAGCAGGTCCCATGCTTGTATTTAAATAAGTAATAAAAACAAGCTGTTAAAAGAACACACCCATTCTTTCAAGAAATGTCTGTTATTTCCTGAATAGAAGTGAAAGTATTCTACGTGTTCTCAGCAGCCCAGCCACAAAAAAAAAGAACTAAGCGAAGGGGAAAAGAATAATAAAGAAAGAGAATCAACGGAGACAAAAAAGGAGCAAAAAGATCAGGATTATTAACAAACTCACAAACTGAATCATCTAAACCTAAGACAATCAGGATAACTATGAAAAGGGTCAAGGGGAGGTAAGAAAGGTTTTTGTTCTCTATTTTTCACCAAAAAAAGTTAACTCCAGCAATGGACCATATCTACAGTATCTCCTGATTTCATAAGGCAGTGAAGAATTTGGGGGCTTTGTGATAGTTAATAGAACACCAGAGTCTGGTCACTCCCCATGCACAGTCCTCACAGGCAATTTGAAGGTCAGGAAATAAGGCGTGTTTGTTGGAAAGTCTTAGAAGATTTAATACTGTGGGGCTGTATATTGTATAGTACTAATCTAAACACAAGAAGTGAAGATAGCTGAGTAGAACCATAATTGCCTGAATTATATGATGAAGAGTGGTGAGTGCAGGGGAGCTCTGTTATGAGACAAGATGAATATCTTAACTGATTTGGCAGGAAATAAAATCTGAAATGAACATTAAAGCATTCCCCTAGACCAGGGGTAGCCTCATGTGGATTGTCAGCCTACATTGAGGCTCTGTTTGGCAGTGCACCTGGTTTTTGTAAAACCTAAAGTTGCCTTCAAGCCTGGAATTTAAAATCACCTGCTTTGAGGCCTCTGGGAGCAACAGCCAAGGGGTTGGAGAGCAACATGTTGCTCATGAGCTACTGGTTGGGGATCACTGCCCTAGACTTCTCCAACCTTACAAGGTCTAAAGCAGGGTTTTACATTTTTGGTAGTCAAGCCCCATGTTCTAATTCTCTAACTAAATCCTTTATTTTCATGCAGTTCAAGGCAGATAGTAGGTATCAGCTCCAGATGCCCACAGGATCAGTTTCAGTGGATGGTGGAGCTGTTTACTTCAGATTTATCTGAGCTTGTGTCAGAGGTGAAGTATTTTCCAATCACTAATGATAACTCAGATGAGTGGAAGAAAGAAGTGGAGGGATGCTCTATTGGGATCTTATACCACAGTCTGAAACATGGACGGCTCAACATTACTGATGTGGAAGGATCATTGTATGACAAGGAACTTCTCTATGTGTCCCAATGTCTAGGTGGGGACCAATTTCCTTACTATAATACTACTGTACATAGAGTAAAAGGAAAACAAACCTGCTATCTTTGCATTTTTGCTTCTAGAAATTCTGAATCCAGCTAAGATTTATGCAAGTTGTTTTTCATGGATTGAGTAAAGTGTTTATGGTTCACAGCAGCTCTTTAGTGTTACCCCATCCATAGCCCATTTTTAATTACTGTGTAGTCAAGGTGCCAAGCTATTAACATTATTTTCCTGGATACTTCTGACATTTTGCTGTGGTCTCAAGTCCTGACCATAATCTTGGACCTTCCTATTGCTTTTCTGGTTGCTAACAACATCAGGCAAACATCTTGAGGACCTGAGGCTCTTGCTGAATATCTACAACTTGATTTCACATTTTCTCAGTCCTTTTTCTGTGTGGACTAACTTCAGGTGTCAGGAGAAATTCTGAAATTAAATTGTACAGGAGGGTCCCAAATTATGTACAGTAACTTACCAAGTACTGGAAGAGGCCCAGGTGCACTGCCCTGGATCTAACCATATTAGTGTAAACCAGGCACTCAAAGAACAATCTTAAAAACAGACATTTGAAATCCAAAAATAGTCTAAGTACACATAGAGGTAGCCTAATGTGTTTCATGTTCTAAAAATATGCCTATGATTAAGGGGGGTTAGTTACTAAAACTCAAATCTATAGAATTTTTTTTTATTAAACCAAGCTCGACAAAACACGCATACTGTACATGATTTTAATTTATTTATCAATAAAATAATGTGAAAAAGTTGGGTCGGGAAAAGACTTTTGATAAGACAGAGTGAAAACTTGAATCATATGAATTTTTTCTGATATGATGCCCGAAACGTCTGACAGATAACAACAAATTTTTCTGATTTTCGGACAAAACCCAGTGCAGATCACAATATCTTCAATTTGTAAAAGGGATATTTGCCACTGACTTCTACATGACCTTGACAGGTTTGAGATGGCGGGTTTTCGTATTCAAATTTTTACCAGCTTCAGGATATAATAAATCTCTAAAAATGTAAGGTTTTTTTCCCTCAAAAAAATTTAAGTTTTGCCCAATAAACGTTGACCAGAAAAAAAAAAAACGAGGTTTAGTAAATAACCCCTTTTTAGAACACAAAACACATACAGGTACTTCTATGTGTACCTAAATTAACAATTTTTTGTTTGATTTAACATGTCTGTTTGGAGTGTTCTTTCAGTGCCTGCTCTACACCAATTCAGTTTGGTCAGGGGAAATGCTGTTCTTACCAGACTCACACTGCCAACATGTTAAATTGACCCCCCCCCATGTATATAAGTGGGGTGGGAATTTGATAAAATCATATATTAGCAAATCATCAAAATTAATTTTAAAATGACTCTTCATTAGACTTTGCAAATATAATTTCCAAAGACCTCCTTGAATGTGGCTATCACCACTGGAGAAATGCAACACAGGTATGGTATGGGTTATTCGGAAATCCACAAAGCTCCAAATAGATTTCATTTTAATTAAATAATAAAATAATTTCCTTTTTCTGTGTAATAATAAAACACTACCTTGCACTTGAATCCAACTAAGATATAATTGGTCCTTATTGGAGGCAAAACAATCTTATTGGGTTTAATAATAATAAAATTAGTTTTTCCTTAAGTAGACTTGAGGAATGGCTATCCAAATTACAGAAATATCTGGAAAGCCCAGGTCCACAGCATTTCACTGAACTCAAAATCTTCTATTTTCAATCTTTCCATGGTGTTTATTTACTAAGGGACAGATTAAAAAACCCTTGAATTTGACCATCAAATTTTTATTGAATTTAAACCCTTTGAAATTTTATATTTGAATTTGAGGGTTTTTAACAATATTCGATTAATCGAACGATCGAATAAACTATTTTAACCATTAAATAGAATTTTTTTTATTCGATCAAAAAAACTTGCCAAAATCCTATGGGAGTTTCTCATAGGGATGTATAGCAATTCGGTAGGTGTAAAAAATCCCTTTTGAATACGGAACCTCCCTTCTTCTAATTGAAATGGGTGCCCTCTTGCTAGCTGGAAAGACCTACTGGTAAATAAAGCATTAGTGACTTTATTGTATGATCACCTATATATTTATTTTTATATCCAGTGTGAACATCCCCAACTTGGCCAGTCTTTCCTCAAAGCTAAGATTTTCCATACCTTTTACCCAGTGCTTGAATTGAGTTTTAAAAGGTGGAGGGATGATACATGTGCTGAGCGTAGCGCTGCACAAAGATAATTAGACCATGACCACAATTATAGGCCACACACACTTTTTAATAAGTCTCGCCCTCTAGTTAATTTGCTGTTTCCATGTTTATCAAAAATATTTTTTTAATATTGCAAGAAATAGAATGATGCTGATTTTTTACATTTACACAGTTACATAGTTAAATCGGGTTGAAAAAAGACAAAGTCTATTAAGTTCAACCCCTCCAAATGAAAACCCAGCATACACACACACCCATGGTCGAAGTAATTGCCCTTTAAATTTAGACCTCGGAAGCTGTATGCATTTTTTAATCAAATGTTGAAATAAAAAAGTTTTTTACTGGATGAAAAAGAAGGCAATCCGTGACCTTATTTGTGGAGTGCGCCGCAACATACAGAACTTGCGATTTGACTGTCTCCCTTAGCGACTGACTCGGGCGGCTGCACCCGGGTCACTACATTTAGTGGGTAAGCATCTCTTTAAGAATTTGGCTGTGTGTTTAACCTTATGAAGGAATTGGAGTCCGTTGTGAGTTAATTCCAGCGAAGGGCCTGGGGCTATCTGCACCTGGGCCACATATGTTCAACGGTGAGACTTTATTAATAATAGAGCAGACCTGCTAAAAACATACATATACACAGAGTTATAATTCCATTACGGATATCAGCGGTACATAGTACCTAATGTTTGGGACCCTTTAAATTTAAACTTGAATCCCTAGTTCGCCAGATTAAACCTACCGAATTGCTGTATAACCCTATGGGAAGCTCCCATAGGGTTTGTCCAGCATTTTGAAATCGAATTCGATTCGAATGATTTTATCGATTAAACTTTTTTTATTCGATCGTTCGATTGCGTTAAAACCCTTCGAATTCGATATTCAAATTTGAAGGGTTAAAATTCTGCAACAATTCGATTGTTGAATTCGAGGGTTAATTATACCTCGAATTCAACCAATAGTAAATCTGCCCCTAACTGTAGAGCTTAGCATCAAAATAGCCTTTGATATTATGTCTGTCCAAAAAATCATCCAAGCCCC
>CM044447.1:127421054-127433721 GCA_024363595.1 Xenopus borealis | reverse complement strand
GTTGTATTACACATCCAGTCACTCCAGCCTTTATACATTACATTTTGGATAACTAAATATATTGAATTTTGTTTTTATTTTGCACAGCCTATTTATTTCTCCAGTTTTTATTTTTATACCGAACAATTCCTTTAATACTGGTACCATATTGCACATTTGACAGGAGGTCCTTCTTGTCCTCATATCTCCCAGCCCCAATTTCCCTACCTATGACCTGATGCCGCCCCTCCTTACACTCCACACTTCTAACTTTTGGGGTCGGAGTGGGTCGAGGAGGGGTGCACCAGAAGAGCGGAATTTCCATTTTAAAAAACAGAAATTCATCTTTTAATGTTACCAGAGGTGGCTTTTTGCCACCCCTGGTAACTGGCCACTCCATGCCGCCTGAGACAAGATTCTCAACTTGCCTCATGACCAGAGCGGCCCTGCCTATGCCCACTTTCTAACCTGTCTTCCACTGAATCTTTACTGAATCCTCCCACCCACCACCTAGTTTAAAATCTGTTCCAACCCTCTAACAATCTTCTCCTCAAAATCAACTGAACCATTATAATTGAGGTGCAGCCCATTCCTACCAAAGAGCCTGTAGCCAACTGAGATACACATTAATCTACCTAAGCTCCTGCTGTCCTCTTAACCTTGCTCATGGCACAGGTATTAACTCTGAGAAAATTACCTTGGTAGTTCATGCCCTCAACTTTTCACCTAGTTTTTATTTTATTATTCTTCATGACTTACCCCTCTCCTCTGACATGGTCATTGGTACATATGTGTACCAAGACTGCTGGGTCTTAGCCAGCCCCACTCAATAAGCTGTCTACTCATTGCACAACATACAGAGTCCTAGTAACAGGTAAGCAGCAGATTGTTTGGCATGCAGGGTCCTTGCGACTGATCACCCTATCCACCTTGCTAATAATTAAATCCCCTATAACTAAAACCTGCCTTTACTGCCTTGCACTCCCTTCACCCCCCAAATTAGAGACACTGCCTACCAGGATACTCTGAGAGTCAGCCTGCTCCATACATACATTTACTGCATGAATTTTAAAATTGGTCACTCTCTTTCCAGTGTTGCATGTATGAGCTTTTTGTTCCGCTGAAATACCCACATTTTAATATATGGTCTTCACTGTTATGTGTTTCACAGGCAAGGAGAATGTTATGGTTGCTTTGGATGATCTAGAACAAGCCACAGAGGAGGAAACTGAGAGAATCCTAAGAACCCAGCCCAAAATAAAACATTGTTCATCGTTTCTTCTCCTAATTGCAAATAAGGATAAGCAAAGTGACTTTCTATCCCAGATTGATGCTATTTCTCAGCTTCTGAATAGAGGTAACATGAGGGTTGATTTGTTTAAAAACAAAAATACAATCAACAGTCTGATAAAACATTAAATACATGAAGAGACACGGCATGTTTGTAGTCATTCCACATGTATTCCCTTGACTTTATAGGCAGGTTATAACAACCTTTAACCTACAACATTACATTTGATAGCAAAACACTTTAATAAACAATGTTACTGAGTTTTTGGAAGCTACTAATGTGCATTGAATCCAAGAGATATTACTTATATAAATATCTGAATGAATTGAAATAATCTATAGAAGGCAAGTTGCAGTGACTAACTCACCCAGCCAACCTGGGAAGTTCAAGCATCATTCAAGCACCTGAGAAAGTATTAATATCTTTATTAATGTCATTCATACTGCCAAATAAAACTGATGCTTCTACCACTAGTTTATGTGTATTCTGTTGTTTTTTTCCTAAAGGAAAACATCAAAGCGTAATGGGAAATATTCCAGCTAAAATTGCTGCCCCTTTAGTAGGCAGCACTCATGGCCATTACAAACACACTCTCTCAGTAAGTATAATAATACATTCTGGTATATGATAATAGGTCATTCAAATGACAAGAACTTGAACGAGGGAAATGTAGGTGATGCTGAAATCCATTATTATATGTTGTTAATGAGTTCACTTCAAACTTGTCCCAGTTTATTCTAGTGTATAGGGGCACTGGTGGGCACAAAAGCAGTTAGTTTATTTAAAAAGCACTTTAAAATCAGGCACATAGGTCCCTAAACAGGGCTGTGCTGCACATCAAATGCTCCCTACACTGTTTGTCTGAATGTTGAGTAACTTGGCGGGCAGGATAGAGAATACTTACTTGCCGTCCCCATCCTGCCTCTTATAAATACAAAGTTGCGGATGCTGGAAGTGCAGTAGTCATGAGAGAAGCTCGAATCTTTGTGCAGGGTGAAAAAGTTCAGAAAATAGACATTCTGATGATATAGCACTTTGCACTTTGCCCTGTACATAGGCCCTCTAAAATAAAGTGCAAAATTAGGCAAAACAATATTACACAGTTGGGTGTCTCTAGGAACACCCCCTAGCTTTACATTTAATTTTAAAGCTGAAGTTAGGGGAAGCTTCGGGGAAAATGGTGCTGGGGAGCCCTGTACTTTCCAACTAGAGAGCAGCTTGCATCATAAACCCTACAGGCTGACGTTCAGCCTTGATCAATTTTTAGTACCATTTATCAGTACCATTTTGGAGCATATGGTATGATTACAATGTATTTATAGTGCACCAACATATTGTGCAATGCTGTATGAATAAAGGTCTTTAAAACATGGTGTTAAATTACACCAAATGTCTCAACTTTTGGTAAATATCTCAATAGTTTGGTACATTGTGTAACTTTGGTTCAGGAGGCATAGGCGGCTACTAATAAGCAGGATGATAATAATAATAAGGATAATCCTTTGGAAACAGATAATCGAAAGTGTTCTGTTTGAATGTCTTTTATCTCAGTCAGATGATGGTGCATCTCTACAGTCCAGAAGGAAGAATTCAAAGCTGGACATTCATTGTTCACAAAAGCATTCAGTTGGTGTCTTCTCTAGATGCGCAAAGATTAATTATAAATGGCTTGTGGCCCTGCTGGAAAGTAATGCATTTGGGAGCATAGTGAAGCAGGTTCATGCTGTGGAAATATCTAATGATTTTTCCCATTTTCTTTCTGCTGTGAATAACTGCACATTTGCCATTCTGTATCATTCACTAACCCATGGACGTTTAAATATTACCGATGTGCCTGACTCCTTGTATGACAACGTGCTGAAGACTTTATTTCAGACCCTTGGTAAGTGCCAATTTATGTTTCAATTATTTCACGACTCACTAAAACTTTTAAATTATAATAAATAAAGTAGCCCCTATTGCATATGAGGAAATTAGAAGTAACCTAGGATTTCTTTCTACCTCATTCTTTTATATGGTTATGGAACTCCTCTGTGACTTATAATATCCTTATATTTTATGAGGGGTACTTTATTCACTATATTAGGAGGCAATATATGCAAAAACTTTGAATTTCAAAGTATTTTTTGGGTACTTCGACCATCGAATAGGCCTAAATTCAAGTCAAATTTCAAAAACTTTGAAAATTCGTCCATCTCAAATTGAAGTACTGTCTCCACTTCACAACCTTAAACCTGCCTAATTGCTGTTTAGCCTATGGGGGACCTCCTGTAACCTATATGAGTGATTGGCTAAGTTTTTAGAAGTCAAAGTTTCTTTTTAAAAAAATCCTTCAAATTGTTCAATTCAAAGCATTAAATTGTTTGATCGATTGATTTTTCTTCGATTGAAAATGGCGGTTTTCAATAAAAAAAAAACTTTGACTATAGAGGTATGCAAATTCGATGCTAAAATTTCAAGTTTTACCACTTTGAAATTTGACCCTTAGTAAGTCTGCCCCTATGTGTAAATGTTTTAACTATTAAAAAGATTATGGGGCAGATTTATCAAGTGTCAAACTGTCAATTCAAATTTGAATTTTTGAGTTTTAAAATTCACATATTTGAATTTTAATCCCCATATATTCGAATGTAAATTAGAATCTGAGATTTATCACACCTCGACCACGGAAACAGTCCTAATTAGAATATTCACTACCTAAAACCTGCCAAGATCATTTACAAGTCAATGGTAGAGGTCACTTGAGCCATTTGGAGATATTAATAGCCTTCCTGATATTCAAGTTTTTTTTGGGGGAGAAAATGTTTATTCGTACAAATCGAATATACGATTCAAATTTTCAGGTCAGAACTATTCAATAGAATATAAGACATTAGTTTTTTTCTCAAATAAACTCGCAATCGTATTGTGAGTACAGGTATTGGATCTCTTATCTGGAAACCTGATATCCAGAAAGCTCCGAATTACGGAATGGCTGTTTCCCATATACTCCATTATATTAAAATAATAACATTTTTTAAAAAGTATTTCCTTTTTCTCTGTAATAATAAAACAGTAGCTTGTACTTGATCCCAACTAAGATATAATTAATCCTTATTGGAAGCAAACCCAGCCTATTGGGTTTATTTAATGTTTACATGATTTTCTAGTAGATTTAAGGCATGAAGATCCAATTTATAGAAATATCTATTATCCGCCAAGCTCCAGGTCCTGAGCATTCTCGATAATAGGTCCCATACCTGTATATTCGATTTTTAAAAAATGCACATGAATTTGAATTCGACCTTTGATAAATGGGCCTCTCTCTGTCTTTAGATATTCTGTCCACTGTTAGTCCTGACTATTGTACATTTTATAATGAAATAATGGATAAGTAATCCTCCTTTATTTAGAGAAAAAGACTCAAATTCCCACAATGTCTTGATGTCATGTGATCAACGGCCCTGTGAAGGATAATCACATAGGTTTGCAAGGCATTGTGCTACATGGTGTCAATGGTGGATGTAGTCAGGACTAGCAGATTTTATGTTTTTGGCTGCACGTGAATTGCATTACAAGCTGTGAACAATTCAAGTGCTTCCATGGGGCCCATTGCTTAAACTTCACATTTTTCTGGTCCAGTTTTTAAAAAGGAAAAACACTCACACTTTTAGAGATTTATTATACCACAAAGCTGTGAACAAAAAACCCTATTCCGAAAATACTCCTTCTCAAATCTGTTCAGGTTATGTAGAAGGCAATGTCCCTGAAGATGTTTCTTGTGATCTGTGCTGGTTTTCATATAATAATCCAATAAATTTTAGTTGTCATGGCGCAAATTCCATAAAGTCTACTTTTCACAGCATCAATTAAAAATAAAGCCACACAATTTGAATTGACACACAATTTTCTTGTAACATTTTTTTGCACCAACTTTTTTGAGCTGAATTTTTGATTAAAGATTTATTTGATAAATTTGTGAATGGGAGTCATGTCAACTTTGATTCACTAAAAAATTAGATACATTTAAGTTTTAGTAAATACCCCTGTGTGTCACTATGCCAAATGTGTGAAGATGTAGCTTTAATTACAGAAGACCAGTAATTAATTAAAGTGGGACTGCCACCTGGACATAAAAATCTGTATAATAAAAGTTCATTTCAAATTAAATATGAAAGCCAATTTTTTTTATTAAAGAATTCATAGCTGTTGTAAATTAATTTAAAAATCTCAACTGTCAATCATATATTGCTTGCCCCTGCTCTATGCCTTAGGATGTTGGAGGGGGCCCTGGACAGGAGTCCCGGTGTGCCCCGAGCCCCCCAGTCCGACCCTGTCCCCACATTCCCCCTCTCTCTTTATCATTTAATTGTGTAAGCATTGCGTGGAAATGGACATCAGGTCCCCCATTCTGGTGAACAAACAAGATTCTGAGATGATACAAGGCTTGTCTTAATAACAGTGTCCACAAAATGGCTCCTGTCTGCTTGCTATAATTATGAATTCCTAGAATGAAGGAAACAAGATTCAAGTAATTTATATAGTGTAATTAAAGTTCATTTTGCTTGACTAACATGATAAAATAGGATTTTGAATATTTTTTTTTTGGTGATGGGTCCCCTTTAAGTAATTAACTCCATAAGCAATAAAGTAGGATGAAGCACTCCAAATGCAGGCTCTGCTGCAACAAACATTTATTCTATCACGACATGTTTCGGATCACATGGATCCTTTTTCAAGATGTGTTAGTTAAGTAATTAACTCATTACCCTCTAATTTATTCCAATTCCACATAAGTAATAGCCATTTACTTGAAATTGTTTTCCTCTCACTTGCAATGATCAAGTAGCCAATGAATATGTTAATTTTTTAGTTTTAGGCTATCTTTTTGCTCGATATTCGTTTTCTCAATTTAATCGTACAATCTGATTCCGATCATTCAATTTCACGAAAAAATCGTAAATTTGTACGATTCGAACGATCGAGGCATTTGATCGTACGAATGGTATTCGAGCAAGTCTTTGCAAAAGAAGCCTATGGGGGGGGGGTTCCCATAGGCTTCTATTGGTATTCGGTAGGTTCAATCTGGCGAAGTAGGCATTCAAAGGATCATTCGATCTATTCGATAATTCGGTATTCGATGATCGAAGAGGCCAAATTTGCATATTCGAAAAAAATCGTATGATCGGTATTCAAATTAATTCAATTGAACTTGGAATCCTTCACACAAATTTTGTAAATTTGCCACTTAAAGTCAGTTTTTCGGTTCACGTTTTCGGTTAAAGTTCTCTCATTTTGGTTCACATTTATGACTATTTTTTGGGGGGCTTGTAGGCAAGAAGAAAATCATTGTGGTCATTGATGACTTGGATATCAGCAGTGCTGAGCAGAAGATGACCATACTACACGAACAGGCGAGCATTAAGAAATTTTCACAAGACCTTCTCCTCTTCAGTGAAACAGAAAAGGAGAAGGGAATTTATTCATCTGACATGAAGGACAAACTAGAGGAACTCAAGCAAACCTTGGAGACCAGCTGTAAGTACATGAAATATGGTTTACAAGATTTCCCACCACTCCCCCACTTTTATGTCTTCAATGTTTCAGGGGGAAACACAACAGAAAGTTTATGTGAACTGAGCAAAAGCATTGCAATATTTTACCACAATATTTTACCACATTATTTTACTGGGTGTAAAGTCTTAATGCAGCAATTACCAGTAGAAATCTAATTTTTATGACATCTAACTTTTATCATTTCAGTAAAATCCCACTCATTATCTTCATTTAGTCATCAGAATTATTCGTGTTCAGAGGCAAGATCATCCCGTGAGTTTCATTTTAATCAATTGCATCAAAATTGATCTCAACAGTATACAATATTTCTATCCTTTTATTACTTTTTCATCCTTAATGAAACAATTGACCTACCACTCCTTGAGGCTGATAAGTAGGTGAATGCTATGGATCGAATGATACTGGCTGATTCATACTGATGTTGCTGTTTATTAAACCAAATATCAAATTCTGTTAAATTAAATTAACATTTTTTTAACACTCAAAACAAAATCTGTGAAAAGTTAAGTGAGAATTATAGAAAGATTAAAAGGTCCTTGGACCTCATCAGAAATGCAAGAGACTCTTTATTTCCCAAACACAAGATCTCCCTGTCTGAATACGGATTAATTTGTTAATGACTTTAATGTATTAGAATTGAACCTTTGTTTTCAGTATGTAATTTTGCTAAAGTGCTTATATTCCTAAACGGGTATGTAGAGGAGGAAATACGAGTGACGTGAACTCCAAAGACTTTTTAAGGGAAATGTGTGTAATACTAAATTGTTCCCATGAATACGTGTGGGGTCACACGAAACGCGTTGGGAGATCTTGTGTTTGGGAAATAAAGAGCCTTTTAATTCACCGCAAAAAAAAAAAAAAGGGAGATCTTGTGTTTGGGAAATAAAGAGCCTTTTAATTCATTAATTCACCGCATCTTGCTGAGTCGTGGAGTGCGTGCCAAAGTGGAATTGTTGTCGATATTGTCTCCCTTAAGCTGCGGGTTCGGGGCAGTGCACCCGGACCAGACGGTAGAAGCGGTGAGTAGCCTGCCATTACACGTGTGTTTTTTGGAAGAAGTATTTTGGAAGCGATAGGTCCGGGGCATAAGCACCCGGGCCCACCTAAATTAAGGGTGAGCCCCGTAGGTCTAAGGAAGTTGTGCTACACCTGCGGTTAATTTATTAAATGGGACTAGAGCTTACTATTAATATATTGTATAGTCATTTTCAGAAATGCAAGAGAGCCAAACAATTGAGGTTGTTTTTACATCTTGAGAAAAATGAGATATTATGAGCTTCTGTAGACAAAGGAAGTCACCAGTCTTTCATATTCTTAATGTCTCTCCCTTTCTCTTTTCCTGTACCTGGATGGATAATGCAGTAACATGCAACACATAATAAACATGTCCTTAAAAGGGCTGTTACTAAACACTACACACTGGACCAGTAACTATAATCAAACATCATTAATTTGATTGCTTTAGTTAGACCAACAAAGTTACAGTCATGTGAACAAAGTAGATCTCCCAAGATTTGATTGCATTTTCATAAATGATAGCTTTTATACTTCACTTGTCATCCTTTCATTTCACAGGTGATTTCACAGGGAACCAGAGCACAACCTCTGTAGCCACAGAATGTGTTCCTGATTCAAAAGGATTAGGATCAGATGGAGCACTGATTAACAATAAGGTTTTAGAAATGTTATTAAGCAACATGCAACAAATGGTATCCAATCAGACTGAAGAGTTAAAGAAAGAGATATCCAAACAGACTCGACATATTGAAGATTTAAAGAAGGAGATATCCAACCAGAATCAACATATTGAAGATTTAAAGAAGGAGATATCCAACCAGACCCAGCAGATTGAAGACTTAAAGAAGGAAATTTCTCAGAATAATCAAAATGTGATAAAGGAAATGGAGTTAGATGACCAAAAGCTGCAGCCTTCTCCTTCAAATGCTGTTGTTGTAATACACAACCCTACTCTATAATAATGTCCACTAATAAATCATGAGAAAATGCTGATCAACATATTGTGTTTACTTGATTTCTACTGAAGTAGTTAAATTATTCCAAATATGAACTTTAGGTTTGGCCCCCACAACAATACAGCTACAAATCTGAAACCAAACGCAGTAAATACTTACTATATATAAGAATCCTTGGTACTACTGTATGCTGTATAATTTCCTGGACTAAAAAGGAAGTATGTTCTTTTCTGTATTATGTACTATTTTTTTAAATGACAGCTAATTTAATGGAAAAGTCTATCCTTTTCTTTTTCTGTTTTGTCTTGATCCAGTTTGAGCAGCAATCCATTTTCATGTTGACAGCATTATAGAAATATAGCCTGAGAGATAGAGATATTTCAAGATTTATTCTAAATTAACTATGTATTTCAGTTGTTTTTTGATCTAAAGTTCTCCAGGTCATTAAGAGACAGTATGTCTTCTCTCTAAAGATTCTAAGAAAACACATCATGCCACAATAAATGGAATATGAACTTTTACATATTATACACAACAGCTGGGTTTATTTTTTAGCCTATTGTGGTTTAGTGAGCTAAAATATGATACAGTATATGATCTGCAGTAAAGTTCAGCTGTGTCCTATTCACAGTTATTCCCCATTTTGGTGTCATTGATCTAACATCTCCCTAATCTCCCTAATTTATAATGGTCCCAGCAAGGTCTGAGTTCTTTAACTTGCTTCCTCTCTACGGAATATAGGTAAAACGTGGTTCAACGAGCATCACTTTTTTAAAAAAAATTCTTCCCCATTTTGGTGTCATTGATCTATCATCTCCCTAATCTCCCTAATTTATAATGGTCCCAGCAAGGTCTGAGTTCTTTAACTTGCTTCCTCTCTACGGAATATAGGTAAAACGTGGTTCAACGAGCATCACTTTTTAAAAAAAATCTTTTGCTTTATTGTAATTGCATGACTTTTCGCGATGTTTACATTGCATGATTTATTTTCTGTGCTTTGATTGGTGAATGTGGTTTAAAGTAATTACAACAATTCTTAGCAGTTTCCTCTTAATAAACATTATAGATATTTCTCTCGGCTCATAGTGGTCCATCCTAATAAGCAATTAGGTTTCTTTCACCAGTTTATATATTGCCATCTTTGTTTTTAATACACATGAAATGATAGATGTGAACACTTTTATCCATGCCATTAAAGGAGTGTAAGGAAAAGAATGAGAACATGGACAGAGAAAGGAGTTAGGTTAGTATACCTTATTTGCTTTCATTTTGTCTTACTATGATTAAAGGGATACTGACATGTAAGTACAGGTATGGGATTCGTTATACGGAAACCCATTATCCAGAAAATTCTAAATTACGGAAAGGCCAACTTCCATAGACTTTATTCTATCCAAATAATCAACATTTTAAAAAATAATTTTATTTTTCTATTTAAAGATAAAACTGTAGCTTGTACTTGATCCCTACTAAGATATAATTAATTCTTATTGGAAGCAAAACCAGCCTATTGGGTTTATTTAATTTTTACATGTTTATATTAGACTTCAGGTATGAAGATCCAAATTATGGAAAGATCCCTTATGTGGAAAACCCCATGTTCCGAGCATTCTGGGTAACAGGTCCCATACATGTACAAGTTTTGAATCTCTTATACAGAAACCCAATATGTAGAAAGCCCTGAATTACAGGGCATTTACTTACTTCACAACACAAACATCCCATATTTGGCATCAAGAGGAGATGGCATTTTGATGCCAGACACATGGAACAGGGCAAGGGTGGCAAGAGTTTCATTCAAGCAAATATCGGAAACAAGTCCAGACAGAAATGCTTGTGATGGTCTGTAAGTTTCATAAACATATAGTGCACTGAGCTAACTCAGTAGAGCTGAGAAGAAGGGAAAAGTTGGAGAGAATCAAAGATGGAAGGAGAGAAGAAAAGATATGAAATAAAAATTAGCAGGTTGTCTTATGGGCTCTCTGTAGATGCTCAGCCCATTGCGGGTTGCTTCTCTAGTGGTATTCTTAAGGGCATATGACTCAACACACAAAGAAGACAGCTAAATGCAGCATAAGTGTGTTATGTATGGGCAGGTAGTGGAAGATTAAACATTAGCTGCAAGGGCTTGTTACTAATTATTCTTATCATCCAAAAATCTGGTGCCCTCAATGAGGTATCATAGATTATTATCTCTTGGGTCTGTGCTCTGCCTTCCTTGTTTAGCATTCAGACATTATTTACCTGGTTTCATCAAGGATTTACAGTATTAACCAATGGATCTTCAGTAATGGCATAGTAAACATAATGAGCAGAAAGAAAATGGGCTCTGAGGTATTGGTTTGCAAACTAGTAAAAAAATAATGGCTCCCCGAGCTTCAACATTCGTTATTCCATAGGGGTTTATTCCTTGGTATAACCCCCAAGTACACATCCACAATAAATATTCTGAAGTGAAAAGAGTGGAGATATATATATATATATATATATATATATATATATATCACAATAAATCATCCGCACTCCAGGAACTTCTTCAAAAGCAAGGTGAGTTTATTCAACATTTCGGCACTCAGCTGGTGCCGTCCTCAGGAGAGAGAAGACCCCCTCAACAGTGAAAATATTTAAAGCCAATATTTGGCGCCAATTCTACTTCAGTGACGTCATAATTTAGTGACTGTCATTCAAACACGCAGTGTAAAGCCGTACAGATCAATAAAGTTATATACCCTCAAATCGTGATGTTGTCATGAGTGATAGTAGTAGCACCATTCAAGTGAATATTGACTGGATATGTGTATCAGGATTCGTGAAAAAATATAATAAAATTAAAAACAAATATCGTCATCATCCGCAGACTAACCTCATCCCGATCGATATCGGGAAGATAGAAAGACTGCCCCCCGTGAGCATAGACAAGGATGTTTCGCCTTCTTTGTTACCCGTTAAGGAGCCGACACGATCCAATATTGTCAAAGTCATCGGGACTGGAGCCAAATGAGATCATATCGCAAGGCCAGCAACTGTCAGTGCGCACGTAATGGTTCCGCCCCCTTATATCGGGACGCGGTAGCCAGTGTAAGGGTAAACTGCATGACTTTTTGTACGATCACTCAAGGGGTAAATCCTGTTTTAATTGCAATATCCTTCAAGAGAAGCTCAGGACAACTCCGTGTCCGTGCATTACACGGGTATAGGAGTGTCCCATGCTAGTTTACTCATTTTGTCAATTGCACCAGGCAAGCCTTACGTCATTCGTACCCATATGGTGTGCAACACTTACCGACAGTGGCCCAGTCCCATGTTGATCTACCTGGCAAACGTCCCGATGAACAATGGAGTGTCAGGATTCACGGGAGTACTGTCCATATCCATGTATTCTATCCGTCACGGGGGCAAAATACTGAGGAAATAATCAATAAAATTTTCAAAGTTAATAACACAAATGTATCTATGTGTCATTCTACTCTGGGCGGAATAGTTACAACTTAAGGGCATAGATTGAGAGTTAGCATATTCAATATAGCCACAAAGTATCGGTTACAATAGGTTGCTTAGTTGTCACAGGAGAAACAAAATCACACATATGCAGCATTAATAAAAAGAGGACATGGGTAATGTTTCGTTTAACCCTTTTGGTGTCAAAGTTTCCAATCTGAAAATCCATTCCGATTCTCTCTGTATGAGCATCAATTCTCTGTTGCCCCCCCTCCTGGGTACAGGGATATGATCGATGATCATATGACGGAATTGTGGCAGAGAGTGTCTATGTTTCAACCAGTGTCTAGCCACTGGTTGATCTGCTTTCCCAGAGTTTAAAGCCAGTCTAATTGAGCTCCTGTGATTGTTCATTCGTTCACGATAAGTG
>CM044447.1:127387847-127416257 GCA_024363595.1 Xenopus borealis | reverse complement strand
GAATTGTGCTTAGTACAGGGAATACCTATGCTGCCATAGTTTTATGTATCTCTCTGTACAAACTATAAACAAACTTAGGGACTGTTCCTGCTGAATTGTGCTTAGTACAGGGGAATATCTATGTTGCCAAAGTTTTATGGGATCTCTCTGTACAGACAGTGAGAAAACTTAGGGGCTGTTCCTGCTGAATTTTGCTTAGTACAGGGGAATACCTAGTCTGACTATGAGCAAATTTAGGGACTGTTCCTGCTGAATTGTGCTTAGTACAGGGGAATACTTATG
This sequence comes from Xenopus borealis, assembly GCA_024363595.1. Classification (NCBI taxonomy): domain Eukaryota; kingdom Metazoa; phylum Chordata; class Amphibia; order Anura; family Pipidae; genus Xenopus; species Xenopus borealis. The sequence continues at coordinate 127,415,975 of CM044447.1, read as the reverse complement.
CTGCCACAGTTTTATGGGATCTCTCTGTACAGACTTTGAGCAAACTTAGGGGCTGTTCCTGCTGCATTGTGCTTAGTACAGGGGAATATCTATGTTGCCAAAGTTTTATGGGATCTCTCTGTACAGATTATGATTATTTCTTTAATGAAAAAACCCTCAAATATTTTGAGATTTATGATAATCTGAGGATGGAAAAAGTTTATATCCAAAAAATCCAGCATCTCAGCCCTGCCCAGGTTGTATATAGGTCAATGGGAGAGGTCCCTATGCTATTTGGAAGTCTCTGTGGTCTGTGCTGGAATTAGCCTGAAAATCCAATTATTTATGACTTTTCAGGTAAATGGCTTTTCAAGAAGATTGAAAAAAAATTTGGGGAAAAGAATGGACAATTTTGGTCTTTCCCTAAATTTTATTGGTTGAATATTTTTATTTTAAAAAATCTGAAAAAAAAAAAAAAACCCCAGACTTTAGTAAAGAACCACCTAAATGAGACATTTGATCCAGGCACCAAAAATCACATTAGGAGATGAAAAAAAAAAACAAAATTGACTGATTTCTGGGTTATGCACATGGGTTGAGATAGTTCAGATCATTACTGGATATAGCATGTTACTAATTTATACATTGATTTCCCTACAGATCAAGGCAGATAGTAGGTATCAGCTCCAGATGCCCACAGGATCAGTTTCAGTGGATGGTGGAGCTGCTTACTTCAGATTTATCTGAGCTTGTGTCAGAGGTGAAGTATTTTCCAATCACTAATGATAACTCAGATGAGTGGAAGAAAGAAGTGGAGGGAAGCTCTATTGGGATCTTATACCACAGTCTGATTTCTAATGGTGGCCCTGATTAAGGCTGAATATAACCTGCCTAAATGCTAGTTGAGTCAGAGGAAGGCACAAAAAATACCATCTGAGGCCTCTTCAATTTGTCTCAAAGGGGGAATAAAATCCTTCCTGACTCCAAAAATGGCAATGGGACCAGTCCCTGGATCAACTTGTACTATGATCTATCTTCCATAACCCTGTATTCCCTCACTTGCTAAACACCATCCGACCCCTTCTTAAAGCTTCAGTATATAAATTAGCAGCCTGGACAACTATGTCCTGTTTGAGTGATGGAGACCAAAACAATACAGCATATTCTAGATGGGACGTTACCAGTGTTCTATAAAGTAGAAGAATGACCCCCTCCAGTAGCGTAACTACCAGGGGTGCAGAGGGTGCAATTGCACCAGGGCCCCACCCCCTTGGGGCCCATCAGAGCCACGATAATGGTTTTGGCAGGTGTTTATCTAGGGGGAGATTTTACAGCACAGATGCCATCAACACTCCAGCATGTGATTTATAGAGGTAAGGGCCCGACAGGGGGGCCCAGGTGCCCATCCTGTACTGCGGCCCACCACGGACTAGTTACGCCACTGACCCCCTCATCCCATGAATCAATTCCCCTTTTAATACAGCTCAAGACCTTATTTGCCCTTGATGCTGCTGACTGGCATTGCTTGCTACAGCCAAGTTTATCATCTACAAGGTCCTTCTCCATAATGGATTTGCCTAGTGCAGTCCCATTAAGGGAATAAGTGGATATTTTTAAATCCCAGGTGCATGACTTTACATTTATCAACATTGAATCTCATTTGCCACTTAGCTGCCCAGATTGCCAGTTTGTCAAGATTATTAACATGTTTTTATTAACATATTTAAATAGCACCAGCATAATTCGTAGCGAGTTGCAAGGATGCCCCATCCTGGATGGAATTAATTGGGCTGGATAGTTTTGTGTCATCCGCAAACACTGATACATTACTTACAACACCCTCCCCTAAGTCATTAATGAACAAGTTAAATAAAAGTGGACCCAATACCGAGCCCTGAGGGACCCCACTAAGAACCTTACTCCAAGTAGAGAATGTACCATTAACAACCACCCTCTGTACCCTATCCTGTAGCCAGTTCCCTATCCATGTGCAAACAACTTCATTAAGCCCAACAGACCTTAGTTTAGAAAGCAGTCGTTTGTGGGGCACGGTATCAAAAGCTTTGGCAAAATCCAAATAGATCACATCTACTGCCCCCCCACTGTCCAGCATCTTACTTATTTTATCTAGAAAATTTGAAACCTCTCTCAAAACTTTCCTAAGCAGAAGAAGAATAGCTTCTTTCTTTCCCCTGATAAATTGACTTGACTTGAATGACTACTTGGTGGTCAGAAAATGACCAGCAGGTGGTGGTGTTGTAACAAAATGAATTCATATTAACTGTACTGTGTATCCTTGAAAAATAAAAGCAAAAAAAAAAATCATGAATGTACATTGCAGTGCTTAGAATAACATCCTTATTCATTTTATATTCACTTGTTTTAAAGTTTACATATCCTTTAATGTTGTGTCTAATTGATTTTTAATATCACTTTAAAAAGGGTCTAGCTCCCAAAACATGTAATGATAAACAACAATAAAGTGTCATTGCAGACTAAGCAATTCTTGGTCTGTTCCTACTTTTGCATTTGTGAATGTCTATGACACTGTGGATGGTGTGTGTTTTTAACAGTAGGTTAAAGAATAATCTGGATCTAACTCACATGCTCAGTGGACTCTGGGCTATTGTTGAGAAGCTAAGCTTAAAGATCATTGCAAAAGATTAAGTAGAAAACAAGGGGGCTTTGGTGCTGATGCTACAGGACTGAGCTGCCATGTAATTATAATCTGAATTAATTACCTCTCTCTATATTTCATCTCTGATCTTTAAATGCATTCCTTCACGCAACCTTCGATCTGCCTCTGACCTTCTCCTCCCTTCTCCACTCTTTACTTCTGCCCATTTTTGTCTTAAAGATTTCTCTCTGCCTTCTGTTTTTCTCTGGAACTTTCTCCTTCTTTCCAAACTTTCAAACGCTCCTTAAAGACCCACCTGTTTAAAGAAGCTTATTCAGTGTTCCTTAATTAATCAATCACTGTTGTATTATGAATCACAAAATTGTTTCTAAATTCCTAATGTCTCAATTGTACCCTAACCTTTAGTTTGTAAATTTATCATTATTCACGAATTTGAGGGCTTTTAGCCCTCGAATTCGGCAGAAATTCGATTGTCGAATAAGAATGAGATAAAATCGAATATTTTTAGGCCACTTTTCGAGTGCTATTCGATTTCGCGATCAATTCATACGATCGAATGGCATTTCGATTTCTCGTGAAATTTCGTTCGATCGTATGAAAAATTTGTATGATTCGAACGATCGAGGTGTTCGATCGTATGAATGCGATTCAACCAGGTAATAGAAAAAAAAAGCCTATGGGGGGATTTCCATAGGCTTCTATAACAATTCGGTAGGTTCAATCTGGCGAAGGAGGCAGTCGAATATTCGATCCTTCAATCTATTCGATACGATCAAATTTTGCATATTCAATGATCGAAGTGGCCAAATTTGCATATTCGAATATTCAATTAAATCGTACGATCGGAATTCGATCGAATTCGACTGAACTTCAAATCCTTCACAAGAATTTAGTAAATGGGCCGCTTATTTGTAGGTTACTCCAATCCAATTGTACCCTGTAAACCCTTGATTGTTATCCACCATGTAATCCCTGTTTGTTATAACTAAGGTAAAGCACTGCGTATCTTGGCGCTCTATAAATAACACAGGGGGCACCACCTTCCGACCTACCTACCAAACCCTTGTTGCAATTAAAAATAAAAGGTAGGCATGAACGAGGGCTGGGTAACTCAAGTATCTGTGTCTTCCAAGTCATATATGAGGGAAGAAGCAAACTAACTTGTTCTGACAATTGTCACATTTTATTGCAGAAATTGACACCTCGCACTTGAGGAAGGAGTTGGTCCCCGAAGCTTGTGCTTCAACTTCTTCAATAAAATGGGATAAAGGCAACTGCCAGAACAAGTTGGTGTTTTTTTTTCTTAAATATGACTTGAATGGTATAGTTGGCATGGAAGCTGTCTGGGAAGTGAATGTACTTGGCAGAGAAAATAAGTGCTGCAAAAAGAATTGTAATTGTAGTTGTGTCATTGTCACAGTTCCAGGAGCCCAGGGCAGTTTGTGGATGCCCAAGAGTATCAACCCCAGTGGGTCCTGGACCCCCAGTCCAACCCTGGCACAACATAGTGTGTAGTTATATGACTTCTGACCATGGGCATATGGTTTTGTGTTATATGGGTTGAAGCAACTGATGGATCTTTTGTGTTCACCTATTCTCAAATGTAGTTGACATGTGGTTTGTTGCGCATATCATTTCCCACAGGGACATTCAAGAACCTAGTCTACATCTTTAAAAGTGAAGTAGTGTTTCATCAGAATTCAATAGCCCTTATGAGGAGGTGTAATAAAATCAACCTTTGTGATGGCATTACATTATTTTCTACAATTTAGGCAAGCAAATATGCTTTTTGTTGTCTTTCAAAAGAGGCAGAAATATTGCTAGTCATGTGGTGTCACTTGTATCCCTAGTACAGCAACATGGCAAGGCTCTCTCAACCTTTAATCAACAGAAATTCAATAATGATCGCTGTACACCTCAAATTACCAACGGTAATGAGTGGAAAAAACATTAAAATAAAATAATAGTGTAGTATCTTAAATAATATGCAAACCTGTGAAAAGGGAAGGTGAATCTTATCTTATATGACCAAACGAGAGTGCACCTATAAAGTGTCAGAGGTATAATTTACCTAATCAAGGAGTTAATTAATTGTAAAGAAGTAATAGACCCCCAATCACTTGTACTTATAAAAAATTATAAACAATTAGTGCTTATCACACTTGGCTGAGGTTCAGGAAGAGTTCATCCGCCAATTCATTGAATAAAAATACAGTAAATCATTAATTATAAAACTACCATAGACCTTCGTGATTGATAACTTTTTTTTAAAGAAATTATTTTTAAAGTGCTAAGTGCTTAAATCCCAACAACCATCTGCAATTAAATTTTATAAAATTTATAACAGAGACCAGTACTGGTCATTAAATCACTAAATGGTAAAAAAGAACTACCCAGATAGTTCAGAATTATTATACCATTTAAAATCAGTTCATATGATTGTAAGTTAATTCATTTTATATATAAAAAAGTGAGGTAGATGTGAAATAAATTAATAGATTAGCTGTGATAAGTTAAAAAGATTAATTGATTAAATACTGTTAAGAAAAAATTAGCTCAGGTGCAGCTCAAAAAATGTTTTTCAACCTGCATTTAGGAAAAGCAGTAGGAAAAGGAAATTAGGGAGAGGGTGGAGAAGTCCCAAATAGGACTGCTGCCTATGCTTATTCTAAGCCCTGGGACCCCACAGTGGGAGCACGGCAAGCGATGTGGACTGTGGTCTCAAGAATTAAATCTGACTATCTAATTGGAGAGCTACGCTTCCCTAACAGAACCACAAATCTCACAAAGCCATGTAATTGAGGAAGGATGCAGTAAAGATAAATGCAGTTGAGATTAAAAATAGTGATAAATACACTAGAAGGTGAAAAACGATTAAAAACAAATACAAGGTTTCAAACCAATGATTTTCGCCAACGCGCGTTTCACCACAGCTTTGTCAAGGCAGAAAAACCTGCAAACCTATCATGTTGAGAGGAGCTTAATCAGTGTGCCCCTTCTAATAGGTAAAACAGGTGAAGTGATTATGATTATTACAGGTGCAATAATTAACTGTGCAAGAGGGATTTACGGTAGTTCCAATACCCACACTAGAATAATAGCTTTGATATTTTTGCACGTGTCATTTTTTATTGCCCACATAAGGACATAAGAAGACTGAAAGTGGGGATCAAACTCCTTTATTCTATTAGGACCACAATCTTTCGCACTCTCATGAGTACAATCGATAGCTACAATCAAAGCTATTATTCTAGTGTGGGACACACTGATTAAGCTCCTCTCAACACGATGGGTGCGAATGTTATTTAAGTTACTAAAATATATTCTTTTATTTTTCTGTTTTTCCTTTTTTCCTCACATAACCTCTAAGAATTATTATACTTCCACACATGCCCTCTTTATCTATGCACCACCAAGCTCCAAATTCCCTAAAATTTAAAGTACAGGAACAGTGATATTTTTTTCAAGCTCGATGAAAAAAATTTAATTCTGATGTGGTATGTAAATCTTGCAATTAGAAAAATAATTAGAAAGAGTAGAAATGAATGCTATAGGGTTTGGTAAGGAAATATTTTCATGCAATGAGACCATATTCCTTCGGGATGAACATGCACAGTAATAGTATACAGTGTGACTAGGATGTGGATATAAAAAAGGGCCATAGTATGCATGAGAAGCATTACCTCTTTATATAATTGTTAGAGCAGTGCTTCCAAAGTTTAGCAATGTTTACGGCATATTCCCTAAACTTGATGTTTACTTTATCATGATAAAAAATCATAAGGTAAAAATATTCTGGTGTAGTATAATAATTTGTTTAAATGTATGTGCTATGGTGAATCAATTTTTTTTATACCTTTGCTTTCTTACTCTAGGCACTGCCTGTTTCCCAATTATACATGCATACAAGCTAACCCACCACAAGAATGTCTGCTTTCTAAGAAACCTCCAACCTGCTCTGGTACTTTGATCTTGTTTTTCAGTCTTGATTACATCTGTTCAGTAGAACATCGAGGACATTGTGAGCTTTTGCTCTCCTTCTAGTAAGCCAGTGCAAAAGTGCTTAAATTTCATGGTTTTCTCTTCCCACATTATCCTACACCCTATTGCAGGTTTTGATTCGGAGAGTAACAGAAGAAGACTAAAGTTAATAATTTCCATGAATTCAAAAGGAATTTATATTGCAGATAAAACAATAAAAGAAAGCAGTGAAGCTCATGTCATGTTCCTATTCTTCAAGTATTTTCTTAAATTACCCTGTGGGCAAATGAATAATACAATACCAACTGGTTATAAAAGACAGGTGATACTGAGTTAGTGTAACTTTAATAATTCGAGTAAATGAAATAAAGTCACAAAAAATAAAACAATGACAAAACATGAAGCTAGAGGAAGTCTGTCATTACCACCGTGGTGGAATGGCTTTGTGCAAAGAGTGCTCTGCACAACTTGTATCTGCAGGATGTGGTTAGTCCAAACCTAAATAATTAGGCATTCAAAGGTTGAAGATCAGCCTTTCAGCTGCTCCACCAAAATGCATACATATGATGTCCTTCTCAGCCTTGAACTGGATTATTTTGGAGCAAAACTTGTCATGTGATGTGTTATACAAAAGAGTTTGTAAAGCCTTTTGATCAGACAGAGGGCCATACCATTTTTTGAGGACTATTTGAGGACACAAGCCTTCACTTGCCTTGCTAAAGATTAATAAGCGCATTCACTGACTTCCATCAAGGACCTTTCACCAAGTCAAAAGGAAAACAAATAGGGCTTTAATCCTTGTGAATGTACTATAGGGTTTATGAGTTTCCAAAACCCTGTTCATATAGTTTGAACACATTTGGATTTTTTTTTTAGAGATTTAAACATGGAGCAAAGCAATTATACCTTTAGTGGAGAATTTATCCTTAAGGGCTTCTTCTACCTTTCAGACCTTCGTGTTATCTTAATCTCTATCTTCTCCTGTCTGTACACATGCATATTGCTAGGGAACAACCTCATCATACTGCTCATCATAAATGAACGTCACCTTCACACTCCAATGTATTTCTTCTTGGCTAATCTCTCCATCATAGACCTGTTGTCTCCATCAGTCACAGTTCCTAAATTGATTAGGGATCTTGTTTCTGGGAAAGGGATTATTTCTCTACATGGCTGCATGACCCAACTTTTTTGTTTAATTACATGTGTTACAACTGAATCCAATCTACTCTCTGCCATGGCATTCGACCGTTATGTTGCCATATGCAACCCACTTTATTATCGACACATAATGAGCTACAAGATGTGCTCTAGACTAGTGAGTGGGTCATGGTTGTTGGGGTGTTTTTATGCTCTCATACTCACAATGCTCACCTCACAGCTATATTTCTGTGGTCCTAATCAGGTCAATCATTTTTTCTGTGATCTTTTGGCTCTATTCCATCTTGCTTGTTCTGACATTACTCTCAGTGTAGCCTTTTTGTACCTTTCAGCCTTTCTTAATGGGATAGGTAATTGTTTCATTATTCTCAGTTCCTACAATAGTATTGTAACTGCCATAATAAAAATAAAATCTCAGGAGAGTAGGAGAAAGGCTTTTTTAACATGTACTTCACACCTCATAGTGGTCTCAGTGTATTATGGGACAACTGCCATTGCATATTTGAATTCCATCAATAATTACTCGGTGTCAAAAGATAGAACAGCTGCTGTCATCTACAATGTAGTTAACCCAGTGGTAAATCCAATAATATACAGTTTTCGGAACAGTGACGTAAAAAGGGCAATTAGGAAACTCTTCTGAATTAGTTCTAAGATCAGTTAATCATATACATTTTATTGCATATACCAAATGTTTCAGGGCACCAAAACTCCAACTGTAGTATCACAAAATCTTTAGTTTACTTTAGTTACCAGAAGGTTGGTTGGTGATAGTTAAAAAACAATGGTTAAAAAGATGGTGCAAGCAAGTACCAGCCCTGGTGAAGCTCTCCACCTTTTCAAATACATTTTAGGAAGAATTTGGCTTAGGTAGGATTGGTAAACGTACCTCTTTGTGAGGCTTTATTACATATGATAAACTAAAATACAGTTTTGAGTAGTGATGGGTGGATAAATTTACCAGTAGTGAATTTGCAGTGAATTTTCATGTTTTATGGGAAAAAAAAAATGGGCGACAATTTTGAAGCCCATGACAAATTTTGATGCCCACAAAATTCTGATGGTGACGACAATTTGATGCGCGCCTATTTTGTCCAAATACATTAAAGTCAATAGGCTTCAGATTTTGATGTGCAACAGTTTTTATGCACATAACTATTCTGCCACGTGTCAAAAGTATTCGAACGTCAATTGACTTTAATGCTTTTGGACAAAATAGGTGCATGCCAAGTTGACGTGAGTGTCAACATTTGTGTTTCACAAATTTTTCGCTGTTTTGTGAATTTCACATGAAATTCTTGAATTTCATGTGACAAATTGTAATGGTCAGGTTTCATAAGTCAGAAAAAATTGATCTGAGGTTTTGGATCTTATCTGCCATTGAATAATAAACCTGACTACAATATACTGAGTGAAAGTGCTGGAAATATTTACCAAGTAGATAAAGAATTGTAAGCTGATGTTTTCAGTAGTTTCTAGAACTAATACTAACTAGGGCTATAAATGAAGTAAGAAAGTAGATAGCAAAAGGAGGACAGAAGGAACAAAAGGCTGAAGGACAGAGCAGTTGAAGAAGCTCCCACCAGATAAAAGGAAAACAGAGCCAGAGAACAGGAGAGATTTGTTTGTCTGATGTGTCACAGGCCAGCACAATATGTTTGTGACTTGGCAAATATAACTATTGGTTAGAATAATATTACTGTGGTGTGTTGTAATTGTTGTTCAAGTCGTGTTTTTATGAGGATTTGTGTGTGTGCTGTGTTTCTTTACATTAATATTATAATATACATTATATATATATATATATATATATATATATATGTATACATATAATTCTTTTATAAAAAGCTAGAAGCAAGAAAAAATAAATATAAAATGAAAACAAATAAATTAAGAAATAATCAGTAAGAAAGACTGATGTAGATGCAAATCTTTCCCATGAGTTCCTAATCCATGCTTAAGTCCAAACATTAAACACTAAGGGGCAAATTTACTAGTATTCCCCAAAAAAAATTTGAATTCACTCGATATTCGATTAGCATTAGATTTTAGAATGCTAATTGAATAGTTTTAGGCTACCCTTTTATTCGATCTTCGATCATTCGATGATCGAATAACGATCGAATAATGATCATTCGATTGAATTATTCGATCATTCGAATAATTCGTACGATTCGAACGATTGAAGACTTTGATAGTACGAATCCTATTCGATCAGGACTTAGCCTCAGAAGCCTATGGGAGCCTTCCTTCTATTACAATTCGGTAGGTCCAATCTGGTGAAGTAGGCAATCGAATTACTTTAAAAAATTAAATCCTTCACTGATCGAATGATCGAATATTCGATCATTCGATCATTCGAATCTATTTGATCATTCGATCGTTCGCTATTCGATGAACAAATAAGCCAAATTTGCATATTCGACCAATCGAATTTATCCTACACTTCGATCTATTCACATGAATTTAGTAAATTTGCCCCTATGAGAAGTGTCACAAAGTTCCAAGACAACAAAGTAGGAGCAAAGTGGTTAAAAGCATAATGCTGATTATAAAATCTAACACAGAATACTTAAAAAACATTGTAGTGGTTTACAGATAGGTAGTGTAAGACTGGGGTGTCCAGCGTCTACCTGGGCTCTTTCATTAAGTCCTCCTGGGCCAACCACAGCAGTTGCTAAACACACCGCAAGCTTATGCCTCCCCTGCTCCTTCCAGTATGAAGCGTACCTCTACTTGCTGCCACCTTGCTGGAGGAGGAGCTTTGAAAGTCCAAGATTGCATCAGGGAGCAGAGAGAAGGCTATGATCAGAAAGGCCAAAAAGGGCCAGTGCCCACTGTGTCTTTTCCCATTGTCCCATTCACGCCCGGACTGGCCATTTGTGGGTTAGGGCAAATGCCAGAGGGGCTGCTATAAGGTCCCATAGAAAGTCAGTGTTTAGTGGGCTGGTGGGGGCTGTTTGGGCCTCTATGTGGGCTGATGGGCCTCTTGTGTACCTGAAATGCCAGGGCCTATTTTAAGTCTCAGTCCAGTCCTGGTCCCATTAGCCCATCCAACTCTGCAGATGTGTAAAAAAAATTGCCCTTAGCAGATTAAAAATCATGGAATCACTTTCATATTTGGAAACCCAATTAACAACTGACTATTCTCAGATATACAATTTTAACTTTAAACCCCTGATACAAAACACAAAAGCTACCCTTCTTAAGTGGTCCTCCAAGATGTGCATACTTCCAAAATTCCTAAATCTGTCAGAAACTTAAATACCGATATGGATGTTTAAGGAACTACAGAGCTCTCTTTATATACTCATGTGGAACCACCACATGCACCGACTTCCCCAATCAGTGCTGATGGCTCCACTCCAATATGGTTGCTTGGAAGTACCCATACTGAGGAAATACTATGAGGGAACACATCTGAGACAACAGCAGCTTTCTCTCACTGGAGCCCAAATACTACCTGGGGGCATGTCTAAAAACATATATTTGACTGCATATATCTGGTCCAAAAATTCTAAAGTACCATCAACACTCCTCTCATCCACACAAGTGAAGCTCCATCTATGGTGCTTTCCAGCACAAACAAAATCTTAGGCTGAAAGGCCCTTGAACATGATCAACCTCAAAATCCCAATATTTGAGCCTGGCATGGCACATCCTTCTGCAATAAATGCCAAAGGTCAGACCTTTTCACAGCTGGGGACTTTATTGACCCACACACTCTAACATTATTTACCTTTGCACAATTAAAGGCAAAAGCCCCAATGAGAAACTTTGCTACTGTCTGTCTCCATATATTAAACAGGCAACAACTGATCTTCCATCATCCTTTGAACTTTGAAAGAACTTTGAAAGAAATGAGCTACCACAGCTTATATCTCCAATATACAAGCTGCTGGTTCAGTCTTGTACAGATCAGACCCATTAAGGCATTCTTATATTGCTAAATGGGGTTCCATTTTGCAACAACCTTATACTGACTCAGACTGGAAATAAATATGGGATATAATCCCAAATAAATGTTAACATGTGTAACCAAAAAGAAAATGTTTACAAGCAGCTTATGTTGTTTTATCAGACAACTGACAAGCTCCAAAAGTTATTTCTGGATTGCCCTTCTACCTGCTTGAGGAATGGTAGTGCCCAAGTAACCCTACTCCATATATTTTGGGACTGCCCACTCATCCAACCTTTATGGACTGAAATAGCTACACTGCTAAGATGCCTCTTAAGATATACAATCTCTAAAGTGATACCGACTTTCCTAATGTGTAAACCCTTTAACAAAATGCACAAACACACCCAGGCCTTGCTCAATTAAGTGCTCACAGCTAGCAATTTAGCAATTGCCTCCAAATGGAAATCAAGGGCTACCTCAACAGCTCCTGAAATCTTAAAAAGTATCAATGACAACAGACTTTTTGAATCCAGAATATCCTACCTGCAAAGTACTCAACACCTTAGCATTTAGTCTGTATGTGAGCTACGAGGATATTCTTCACCCCCTAATTCTACGCTCCCCCCCCACACATAATTTCAATAGACTCCTTACTTATACAAGAGTACTGAAAGTTCTTTATCACCAACTGCACTCTTTAAAATAATATGTACAATGCTATAATGTACTTGCAACTGGCATCAACCTCCTTCTGGAAAAATTGAAAAATAATAAAAATTGTAAGTTACAAAACAAATAAATCAAGAATGATGTGCAGTGTTTACTGCCAGCAGTCATCAATGCAAGGTTATGCACTTTGGCTAAAATAATATAAATGCAAGTTATGCACTAAATGGCAGTGTGTTTGGAGTTTCCTTAAGTGAGAAGGATCTTAGGGTTTTTATAGATAACAAGTTGTCTAATTCTGGGCAGTGTCATTCTGTAGCTACTAAAGCAAGTAAAGTTCTGTCTTGTATAAAAAAGGGCATAAACTCAAGGGATGAAAACAGGATTATACCTCTTTATAGATCCCTAGTAAGGCCTCATCTGGAGTATGCAGTGCAGTTTTGGACTCCAGTCCTTAGGAGGGATGTAAATGAGCTGGAGAGAGTGCAGAGACTAAGTGCAACTAAACTGGTTAGAGGGATGGAAGACTTAAATTATGAAGGGAGACTGTCCAGGTTGGGGTTGTTTTCTCTGGAAAAAAGGCGCTTGTGAGGGGACATGATTACACTTTACAAATATATTCGAGGACATTATAGACAAATATCAGGGGACCTGTTTACCCATAAAGAGGATCACCAGAGGCCACCCCTTCAGACTAGAAGAAAAGGACTTTCATTTGAAGCAGCTTAGGTGGTTCTTCACAGTGAGGACGGTGAGGTTGTGGAATGCACTGCCGGGTGATGTTGTGATGGCTGATTCTGTTGATGCTTTTAAGAGGGGCTTGGATGATGTTTTGGACAGGCATAACATCAAAGGCTATTTTGATACTAAGCTCTACAGTTAGTATAGCTATGGGCATATATGGTTTGTGTGAAAGAGTGGATATGTGTGTGTGTGTGTGTATGCTGGGTTTTTAATTTGGAGGGGTTGAATTTGATGGACTCTGTCTTTTTTCAACCCAATTTAACTATGTAACTATGTAACTATAAAGACATCTGTAGCCCTGACAATAAGGTACATGTTACAGTGAACCTTGCAGTTAATGCAGTACAAAATACATTTTTAGATGATGCCTTGGAACCTGTTCAAGCTACTAAGGTGAACATGATGTTGAATATGAACTATTGCCATATAACAGTGGGTCAGTGTGAGTCTAATTTAGGTAGCAGTTGGTCCTCCACAGAGTGCCCTACAGGTTGTGCAGAGCAAAGGTTGACAACTGGCCAATTTATATTGGCAAGAATAAACTAAGTGTTTCATTGCCATGAAGGAGGGATACACTAAAAGGTGCATTTAAAATTAGATATTTGGATTGTATTGCACAGGTGCAAGTCGAAGTCTATACAGGGTATCACTGGGAAAGTCAGGTCAGATAGCCAAGAGGAAGTGCAATAGTACCTGGAGTTTGAATAACATATTTGCACACCCCAGTGATTTAGGGCTTCTTTGTCCTTTCATTTATGTCTGGTTTTAAACATGTAAGTTGACAACCCAATATACATTTTTAATCCATCCTGTTACATCTGAATCTTTGACATGAAATAAAAATAAAACTAAAAAAGTGTAAAGCAATAATCACACAGATTACCTGAGAGACATTGTAGGAAGTTGTGGGATTTGAGAGATAAACATTTAATTGATTCCCTAGGGTCAAGAAGGGTTGGATACTGAAAGCATTTGATAAATTATTATAGGATAAATAGAACACAAATGATGAATGAGACATAGATGTTTTATTGATGCTTCCAGGGGCCCATCCCATTGTTTAGAGACATAAGAAAGCCAAAGGTGTATTTTCAGATGCCCAACAGGTTCCAATAACTTGATGGTGCTCATGACATTAATAATAAAAAATGTTCAAAATTATATTTATTAAGTGAAGCCATAATTAGCAACCATTCTGCAAAGTAGTTTTTATGCAGTATCTTTGCAATGATCAATGGTACCAGTGCTGAGATCTTCATCCTTCTTGGATTCAATCACCTCATGCAACTTCGACCCATTCTTATTTCTGTTTTCTCCATAATCTACATATTCATCTTACTGGGGAACAGTCTTATCATCCTGCTGATTCTAAAGGATAAGCATCTCCACACTCCAATGTATTTTTTCCTAGCTAATCTTTCCATTCTAGACATCTTGTCTCCATCAACAACAGTTCCTAAAATGATTATGGATCTTGCTTCTGGGGAAGGAAAGATCTCTTTGCAAAAATGCTTTACACAATTGTTTTTCATTATAACCTTTGTTGCAACTGAATCCCCTCTTCTTTCTATCATGGCTTTTGACCGATATGTCGCCATTTGTAACCCTCTTTATTATTACAATATCATAAACTTTAAGTTATGTTCTAGGCTGACCAGTGGAGCATGGATTTTAGGGAGCCTCTATTCTCTTCTGCACACATTGCTCACCAAAAGGATTGACTTCTGTGGTTCTAATGTGATCAATCACTTCTCTTGCGATCTTCTTCCTCTCATCCAACTTGCATGTTCTGATATATTTCTGAATATTGTCTTGTTGAATTTGTCAGTCTTCCTCAATGGAATTTGTAATTTCTCTGTTATTCTCAGCTCCTATGTTAGTATTGCAAATGCCATAATAAAGATCAAATCTCGAGAAGGGAGAAAAAAAGCTTTTATGACTTGTGCATCTCACCTCATGGTGGTCTCGATGTATTATGGGACAATCATCATCTCTTATTTGTATTCTATCAACAGTTCCTCAGAGTCCAAAAGCAAAACAGCTGCTGTTATATACACAACAGTTACCCCCCTGCTAAATCCAATAATATATAGCTTTCGGAATAATGATGTAAAAAATGCCCTAAAGAAACTTTTTTGAGGCCTGCTTCATGACTGTAGGATATGTGCATTATCAATGCACTGCATTAATAATATATACATACATTCATACATAACAGTATATACTTTATGAACAGGTTGCGTTTATTGAACCTTCAGAACCATTTGATCCCAGATTGTCCTGGGTTTTGTAAATGTACTACCCGGTATTGTTTTTTTAAAAAAGCTAAAAAAAAAAAAATGTAAGCGTAATATTTCCTATACAGTATGTATTTATTAAAGTCCAAGTTGAAAAAAACATTTTTTACACTTCAAGGTTGGAAAAAGTTCAAATATGAAAATCCAGCATCTAAGACCTACTAAGGTTGTATATAAGTCAATAGGAGATGTCCCTATTCTATTTTGAATTTTCTGTGGTCTGCACTGGAATTAGCCCAAAAATCTGAATATTTTGGACTTTTCAGGTAAAAGTCTGAAAAAAACAGGTTTTTCAGAAAAAAAGCCATAAAAAAAAACTAGTGATTCAGGAAAAACTTGCAATCGTACATTTCAGATTTTTTTCGGTTTATCCCCAATTCGATTAAATCATGCTTTTTTTTAATAATAAATAAGCTCCAATCATGGATTTTGATAAATATGCCCCTAAAACTCTATTTAGTCCCAAGGAGCGAAAGTGGGGGTTTATGCTGCCAATTTATCCATATTTCTAAGGCCTTCTGTTTTTTGCATTTAGCTTTGGTGTTTCCCTCATGCCCAAATCCAAATCCAGGCATAGGCATAGAGGCGCGGCAAGCAATTACTTTCACTTTCCATTCTGCATTTCTTACAATTTGCTGCACTCCCCACATTCCCCCTCCCTGGTTACAATCTATAATTGTGTAGCCAATGCAAAGGCATGGGCACCAGGCCCCCCATTGTGGTGTATAAACAAGATTTTGAGGTGCTACAATGCTTGTCTAAATAACAGTGTCCACAAAATGGCTGCTGCCTGCTTGCTGTGGTAGTGAATTCTAAAACTGACTGCAACCAAGATCTAAATACATTATATAGTGTAAGTAAAGTTTATTTTGCTTAACAAGCACAATAGATAATAATTTGTAATTATTTTTTAGGGTGACAGGTCCCCTTTAATAAAGGTCAAATTTTAGAGTTTTTTCCCCTCAAATGAATGTGAATGTTTTCTTATTTAAGAAAAGAACTCAAATGGCAAAAACTCAATTCTGAGCAATCTGAAACTCAAATTAATCGAGTTTTCCACTGGAAAAAACTCAAATTGATTGAGTTTTCAGCCAAGACCCTCTAAAAAAAAAAAAAAAGAACATCAAGCAGGTTGTTAACTTCTTCAAAAAGTAGCAGAGACCTCTGCCATTGATTTCTACATGAAGGTTATAATTAATTGTTATTCAAAGGTAGGGGGATGATAAATCTCGGATTTGAATTTCAAATTTGAATTTGAGTTGGGGGTTTTAAATTCGAAATTGTAAGTTTCACCTGAAAAAACAACTCAAAAATTCTAATTCAAATTTGCTATTTTACTTTCCAATATTCGACATTTCATCAATAAAATGCCACTCAATCAGCATCAAGTGAAATGAATCAAAATATAAAATTGTGTAGAAAACTGTAGTAGTTCCTCTTCTCCAAATTAGAAATGATTACAAAGCTAGATTGTTACAGGAATCACAAGAGTTAAAATATGGAAGATGAGTTTAGAGACATTGCTTTGCAGTGAGGGAATTGTCAATGAGACTCATTGTTGGCTCCCAGGATATCTATTCCTTGGAGGAAACTTGTTGATATTTACTTTAATTAAGTGTCTGACATACTATAATCATGTCATTGTATTAGAGACATCTTTAATAAAGAGGCATATGAACGGGAATGCTTCCTTATTGACAAAGTACTAGTCTACAAGTTGATTTATATCATAATTAATCACTGATTCAGCTGTATCAGGTTCTTCAGATGTATCAGGTTTTTATTAAAGATATTATCAGAGTTATAATACAAACATTCCAAAGATAAGGCAGAGGAAACATTTGTAAACGGAATAAGGCAATGCTACTCAAGTTGAATTTTTTGTCCTTCTTGGTTTCTCCCACATCCCTACCTTTGATTCCTCTTAATTTGCATCTTTTCGTTCCTCTACACCTGCACATTGCTCGCGAATGGTCTTATTGTATTCCTCATCATACAGAACAAGCAGCTTCACAACCCACTGTATTTATTCTTGCCTAATCTCTCCTCCATTGACCTTTTGCTATCATCATCTATAGTGCCATAAATGATAAGGGACCTTTTTTCAGGAGAAGGAACTATATCTTTTCATGCTTGTATTATACAGCTCTTTTTCTTTGCCTTGTTGGCAGGAGCAGAATGCCTTTTTCTTTCACTTATGGCTTTTGACCGGTATGTTGCCATCTGTAACCCACTTCATTACATAAACATAATAAGCAACAAAAATTGTTCTAAGCTGGTAAGTGGGGTATGGGTGATGTCCTTCATCTATTCTCTCATGCACACAATGTTCACTCTCAACATATTCTTCTGTGGTCCTAACAAGATCGATCACTTCTTTTGTGATTTTCTTCCACTTTTCCAAGTAGCCTGCTCTGATATAACCCTTAATTTAACCACTGTCTATGTGTCAGACTTTTTCAATGGAATGTGCAATTTTTTAATAATTCTTAGCTCCTACATTAGTATTTTAATGACAATATTGAAAATAAAATCACAGAAAGGAAGAATGAAAACTTTTTCTACATGTGCTTCACACCTCATAGTGATCTTTCTGTATTATGGTACACTTATCTCCACCTATTTTCGTCCTCTTCATAGCATTTTAGAATCCAAAGATAGAACAGCTTCTCTGATCTACACAATGGTAACACCATTGTTAAATCCAATCATAAACAGTCTCCGGAATAATGATGTAAAGAAGGCACTAAAAATATGTGAAGTATATAGAGGGTCAGTTATAATCTATAATCAAAATAAAGATGAATAGATAAAGTATATTTGCCTTCATTATAAAAGTTGTGAGGTTAAATTTACAGTATTGTTTATTGTATTACGGTTTAATACTGTATCTCCATCTCTTTTGGATTTTGGAAACACAAACCCAGAAGTATGATGTATTTATAGAATCACATCAAATAAGAGGTGGTAAATGTACCATCCTTGAAATATGAACTAATGAGGAAATACTTCTTATACTATACCACTGTCAATGATGTCATTGGAAACTAATACCAATGAAAATATAAAAATTTGCAGAAAAATGTTCTGCTTGCATTTTTTCATGCTAATAGATTTGTTTTGCAACTGTTGGTCTAAAAATGGGGCATTCAAAGAGGTGCCACCAAGTAATGAGCTAATCTGTCCACTTCACTGAAAAATTAGTGAGACAGAAAAAATCATGAAATGGTGAAAATGTCATGAAACACATTAAAGTCAATGGGCGTTTTTTTCCTTGTGGTGACTTTTTTTTGTCCTAATGCATTAAAGTCAATGAGCATTTTTTCTTACGTCAAACTTTTGTCATAATGCATTAAAGTCAATGAGCACTTTTACTTATGGTGAATTTATGTGTCATAATGCATTAAAGTCAATGGGCGCTTTTTTCCTTGTGGTGACTTTTTTGTCCTAATTAGTGATGGGCGAATATGTCCCGTTTCGCTTCGCCGAAAATTTGGCAAAAAATTCATGAAACGAGTCTCAGCACTTTTTGATGTACGTCATTTTCGGCGTGTCGTTTACAATGCACGCAATGTCATTATTGCCGACTTTTCGGCACTCAACTCGTTTTCTTTTTACGCCGGCGAATTTTTTCAGCCGAATTTTCTCTGGCATTTCGCAAATTTATTTGGCGGCAGTGAATCGTGGGAATTTGCCGCAAATTTGCGCTTGGTGAATAAATCACTAGTCCTAATGCATTCAAGTCAATGAGCATTTTTTCTTACGTTGAACTTTTGTCATTGTTCATTAAAGTCAATGAGCACTTTTACTTATGGTGAATATTTGTTAGAATGCATTAAAGTCAATGGCCATTTTTCTTATGGAGGACTTTTGTAATAATGAATTAAAGTCAATGGGCGTTTTTGCTTATGGTGACTTTTTTGTCCAAATGTAGTAAAGTCAAAGAGCGTTTTTACTTATGGGCATTTTTTCTCATATCAGTTTTGCTAAAGAATTCATACAAGGCGAAATTTAGGATTTCGTCTCAAATCCATGACTGCCGAATAAATTCGATCACCACTAGTGCTGTCATGTTTATGGAATATAATGGGGTACGGATGGGGAATGCAAAAACATATAAGTCCAATACACAGAGTCTCCGAAAGCAGGTTGTAGATGAACAGAAACAAAGTAAGCTGTCTCCTAAGGAGGTTTGTAGGGAAATATTGGTTTCAAACCTCCACTGGTTATAAAACTGTATGGCCATTAGTCGGAATACATCTTGCTTGGCCCTTGTTCAACTACAAACCACTTTAGGAAACATCTTGCTTTGCTTTTGTTCAACCTGCAGGAATTATTCGACCTTTGAGACTCTGTATTGGATTTTAGATTATGCCCTTATATGAACCATGCTGTTGCTTTTTCTTTTTCCTTGTTTATGCTGCACTAATTGGCATTACCATTTTGGGATGGAGCTAGCAATTAACACATTTAAGATGTACGATGGGTTGGAAGGGGTCTGCCCTACAAACATTGTAAACTGTTTGTAGGGCAGACCCCTGTTGTAAAACTGTTTGGCGTGATGCAAGTAAACACATGAGTTCTGCATTTAATCTGTTTGCTGTTGTGTTTTTTTTTTCTACAAATGACAATGTGCCATCCTTCTTTACTTCCCAGCACCAGGAATATTTTTTCAGAGAGGCCAAGTGTGCATGGGATTTTCCTTTGGAGGTATCTCCAGGATGGGAACTTATTTCTAAGTTGCTATTCAGTCCGCTGCTTAATATAATTTTGAATACTTTGCTCCATTCTAACATATGTTGAAAAACAGCACATACATAGTCACATAGTTAGATGGGTTGAAAAAATACCAAAGTCTATCAAGTTCAACCTCTCCAAATGAAACCCAGCATCAATACATACACACAAACACTGACCCCTCCATACACTCACATCAACTATATACAGTATACTCAAACTATAGATTCTAGTATCACAATAGCCATGGATATTATGCTTGTCTAAGAAATCACTCTTAAAAGCATTAACAGAAACAGCCATCACAACATCAATTTCTCAGGATTCATTGAGGTTTGGCATGGTGCAGAGAGACTGGTGAATTGCTAATGTGGTGCCGCTATTCAAAAAGGGATCCCGTTCTCAGCCTCAAAACTATAGCCCAGTTAGTCTGATGTTGGTCGTAGGAAAGCTTTTCAAAGGGTTAATAAAGGATAGGATACTAGGCTTCATAGCAAATAACAATACTGAGTTTGTGCCAACATGCTATAGTTCTTGCCAGACTAACTTAATTTCTTTTTATGAGAAGGTAAGCAGAGACCTCGATTCTGGGATGGCAGTGGATGTGATTTACTTAGACTTTGCTAAAAGCATTCAATACATTGCCACACAAAAGATTACTGGTTAAATTAAGGAATGTTGGCATGGAACATAGTATTTGTACCTGGGTAGAGAACTGGCTAAAAGATAGACTACAAAGAGTGGTGGTAAATGGAATATTTGATAATTGGGCCAGTGTTGTTAGTGGCATACCACAGGGCTTTGTACTGGGTCCCTTGCTTTTAAACTTATTTTGTAAAGACTTGGAGGAGGGCATTGAAAGTACTGTTTTTATTTTTGCAGATGATACTAAATTGTGCAGAACTATAGGTTCCACGCTGGATGCTGCCACATTGCAGAGTGATTTGTCTAAGTTGGGAAACTGGGCAGCAAACTGGAAAATGAGGTTCAATGTTGATAAATGCAAGGTTATGCACTTTGGGCAAAATAACATACATGCAAGTTATACACTAAATGGCAGTGTGTTGGGGGCGTGGCCTGCATGGTGTTGGAGTAGGCAGCACACCAAGAGAGCTCAATGTTGAGCCACAAAATCCTGCACTATCCTGATAAGGGATTACCCTAAAATTCCCAACGAAACCTGGGGAACACTTCAAGAGTCCACCACTGGTACTGAATGGTGCGGAGAAGCGGTTCCAGATGCACGGCAATGGTAAAAACACAGCAACAAGATGGCTCCATTCCCAGCACCGCAAGCACCGAGCTGACAGAAACAACGAAGAGAGGAGAAGGAGCTGCACAAAAGCTGGTGCAATTCGCAAGAACTCCTCTACCCAAACAAACTCCTCAAGGTATGTCAAGGGCAGCACAAGACACAGCACTACAGGCAGTAGAGGGGGAGATTGTGCCCTAACAACTGCTCCAATACCTAAAACTACCCCTACGGAGCCAACTCTAGCAGAAGTCCTCCAGGCAATCACAACAAACCACACTACACTAGTGGGCAAAATGGAAGAGCTAAAAACTGAATTTGCCATACTAAAATATGATGTGCAAAAAATTAGAGAAAGAACGGGGGAGGGGGAAAGAAGGGTCAGAGACCTAGAGGATATTGCCACACCACTCCTGGCCCGGATTACAGCAACCAAAAAACAAATAACACAACTAGAGCAAAAGTCAGACAACCTTGAAAATCGCCTGAGGCATAATAATTTTTTAATACTAGGCTTACCGGAGAGAGCAGAAGGCACTAACAAAGAGAAATTTGTGGAACAATGGTTAATAAGTTTGGACAGGCAGCCTTCTCAACATCTTTTACAGTGGAGCGGGCACACAGGATCCCAGGGAAAACCACCATCACCAGGAGCACCACCAAGACCCTTAATAGCATGCTTATCGAGACAGAGGAAGGAAGGTGAATTAAGGTATGAAAACCAAAGAATATCCATCTACCCTGACTTTTCTATGGAAATACAGAAACAATGGACAAAATTTACAGAAATAAGATGAAACTGAGGCAGAGGCACATTCCCTAAGCCATGATCTTTCCGGCCTGCTTGAGGATTACAGAGGATGAAAAAAAATTTTTTTCTTCACCAGAAGATGCTTTCACCTGGCTCGAGACAAGACCACACAGAGCACAGCAATGCGACTGATCGAAGGCGACTCGAATGCAAGCAAGCCCCTATCAGGCCATTACAAGTTACCCTGGCATATTTGACTGTCCTAGAACTCTGAGACTGCACCATCAAACTCTGATAAAGATATTAAACTGTCGGGCTACAACAAAATCATAATAACAGACCACAGGACAGGTAGCAAATGTATGGCAAAGAAATGTTAAATGAAGGGAATAACATTAAGACAGTATTATTGCCCTACAAAATATCACACCACCTGGCTCTCAGGGAATAGCTGCTGAATCCTTGTAGCCACTAACCCCTACGTCAGGTAAAGCAAGTTATATTTTTGGGTATACAAGCCCACCCTACTGAAAGTATGGAGTGGGTGGGGAGGGGGCAAAAGGGACTGGGGTGTTGACATGTTATTGTTATGGTGGCTTTTGTTATAAGCTCCCGGGGAAAGTATTGAGATGCCAGGAAGCTAGGTTTAAGATTCAATACTAGTCAAAGCAAAATCTTCCTGTCAAACATGGCTATGGTTAAATGTATATCATGGAATTCCAGGGGACTTGATGATATGATAAAGCGATAAATATGTGATTATCCATGGTACATTAGCAGGAAAAAACAAATGACGATAGCAAATGTATATATCCCGCCACCATTCGCGGATGGAACATTATATGAGGTGATTGAAAAAATTCTTGCTCTTCCCCCTTCCCCCTTGCTCCTGATGGTAGATTTTAATGCAAATCCGGAAATCGATTGCATCCCCCTATGCCTTTGTCATAGTCCTTAACCCATATGGGAAACAATATACATGCTACACCAAATCATAATAACCTCTCTAGAATTGACCTAGCCCTGGGATGTGAAGAAATTAACAGATTAGTACAAAGTGTAGAAATCCTCACAAGAGGAACCTCGGACCACTGACCACTACTTCTTAAACTGCAAACCTCCAAACATTAGCAACATCAAAGCATTAACAATAAACTTTGCAGCAGATATTATGGTTAAGTCCCAGAAAGTGGTGGAAACAGACGCTGTGTATATACAGCATCCAAGTGATTTAAAGCTCAAAGAATGGCAAAATTCTCCATCCCTAGCCCAATTGGAAATTACCAATAAACAAATCCTTTATCAAAAAGCAAATAATTTTGAATATGGGGATAAAAATTGGAAGCTTCTAGCATTATTAGAATCCAGAGCCAATTCAAAGGCAGTTAAAAGTCCCTTAAAACCATATCCTCTACTCTAAGTTTGCACACTAGTAGTTGATGGGTTTGAGAGATCAACGCTGTTCTTTGAACAGAGAGCGGCACATGATTTGGAGATGTTGTTACAGGAGAGTGGTGAACAAGGGTTAAACACGGTAGGAGTTGACATGCAGTATGTTGATTGGGAGATGAGGAGAACCTCAGATTTCTATCAAGTAGGTAGTAGAGGTGAATTGGTTGATGCGTTTCTAGATATATTGGAGAAAGCGCTTATAAAGTTGGAAAAAGAGAATCGAGCTTTATTCAAGTCAGGAAATCTTACAGCTGGAGAAAGAAAGGCATTTAAAGAACTTAGTGCCAACAAACAAATCACAATTAAACAGGCAGATAAGAGGGGACTCTTGGTAATTATGAATACTGTGGATTATGAAAAGGAGGCTCTGAGAAGGAGCTAGAGAAAAATTGCCAACTATGGAAAGCATTTGGGCTTGATTACAGACAGGAATTGGAATACTGTAGTACCAAGAGCCCCCCTTAGGCCTATTTTTTACCATCTGCCCAAGATACATAAGGGTTTCCACCGAAGGGAAGACTGATCATCTTGGGAGTCTCCTCGCTCAATGAGGGGCTGTCGGAGCTGGTTGATCTCCTACTCCAACACCTGGTTAAACCACTGGACCCATATCTCAAGGACACACGGGATGTCCTAAGGTTGTTATCGAGGTTTGAATGGAACAATACTTATGGATGGGGAACGGCAGATGTTACATCTTTATATTCAAGTATCCCACATGATACGAAGTGACAAGCTGTTCAAGGAGTTTATCAGGGGTCTCAGTAATGATCTGTTTAATTTAAAATTCACCAGCTGCTTCAGTACCCAGAATATAGTGTATTTAGATCTAGATATTAGTATTGAATATGGTCAGATCATAACCACTACTCATACGAAACACCTCTCAGGAAATTCTCTTCTGAGGGCGGATTCGTGCCATCCACATCATCTGAATGGGGGAATCCCCAGAGGGCAGTTTCTGTGATTACACAGAAACTGTAGCACGACAGAGAAATATATTGAGGAGTCTTGCAAACTCAGAGATACATTTTTGAGTAGAGGATATGGTTTTAAAGGACTTTTAACTGCCTTTGAATTGGCTCTGGATTCTGATAGGATGGTTCTAATAGAGGAAAGACGAAATTGTAATGATGGTGAAGAGAGTGTAAATAGTGAGGATAAAGATAAGAACAAAAGAAAAAGAAAATGTTATAAAAATACATCTGGAAAAATGTGTGGATTGAATACATCAAAGAAAATAGTGCTGAGCATGAGATACAGTGCACAATTTAATGAAATCAAGGATCTGATAAATGAGCATTTGCCTATACTCTATGGGGACAAACAGTTTAGACAATTACTAAAACCAGGTATTCAGGTGGTAGCTAGGAGGGCCCCTACGTTGGGAATGACATTGGCACCAAGTTTGTTTAGTAAAGATTTGGGATCAAGCACATGGCTAGATAGCCATGGAATGTTTAGTTGTGGTCTAGATGTGTCACATGTAAAGTAATTTGAGTGTCGGATACGTTTGTATGCAGTGTGACAGGGGAAACATATCGAATTAAGGACTATATTAATTTTAACACTACATTTGTTGTTTACCTTATAACGTGTTTAAAATGCAAAAAACAGTATGTTGGCTGTACAATTAGACATTTAAAAAATAGAATGAGGGAACATTTAAACAGCATTAAATCACTAAATGAAAATAGTCCAGTTTCCTGGTATTTCAGGAGTGTAACAATGGACAGATGGAGTGTATTTCAGTCCAAGGAATAGAAAGGGTGAATTTTGGTCCACGGGGTGGAAACCTGCAGGCAAAGTTGCTAATAACTGAGGTGAAGTGGATTTCTAAGTTGTGCATTAGACAACCTGCATGGCTTAATTCTGTGTTTGACATAAGTTGCTATGGTTGAAAAAGTGATCTTGTAACACTTACCAGTTATAACCCATATAGATAAGGATCACTACTTTAGTAACATGTATTTCATTCTTATTAAGTTTTGAAACATTCTCCAGTTAAAACAAATGTAATTTTTAAGATGGTACTTGATCATAGATAATTGAAGAAGGGAATGAAGCATTTGAATGAATAATCGAAGCCCGTCAATTAATTAATTAATTAAATACTAACAGAACAATTAATTGAACGATATATTAATTGGATGTGAATATATATTTTTTTTAACTTCATGTAATTTAATGGTTTTTCTGTACTTGATTGTTTTAAAGCTATGCATAACCAATTAACTGATTAATGGAGGGTAGGGTGTATTTAAATCTGGGAAATGTAACAGGAAGTGAGGTCTTTGAGGAAGTGTGTGAACACGAAACGCGTCAAACTTCGGACGCTGCCTGCAATTAATTGTTTGTTTGAATAAAGATTTTAAGTTTTACTACACACTGGAGTTGAGCGATCCTTATTTGGGGACTCAGGAGTGCGCTGCTGCTCATCACGATTTTGCTGACTACTTTCCCCCTAGTGAAGGACTCGGGGCGGTCACAGCAGACAAGGGGTAAGGACCTTTACAAATTTACATTGATTATGTCTGTAACGGAGTTGAAGGATTACTTTGCAGTTTGTGAAAAATCGTCTTCCCCTCCTTTCCTCTAAGCAATGGGTCTGGGGCTTGTTGCACCCGGGCCATTGAATTAAATTAGTGAGTGATACTGTATCAGGGGATTAGGAAGTTTTTTTTTATTTTATTGAATTCAGTGTTACCCCTGCTGCTGCAATTTTGAATTATTATTGAGGACGTGAAGTCCGTTAATAGTGCTGGAAGCATTTGGTCTTGTGACTATGGCTTATAAATATATTCTAGCGTTATTAGCCGAGGAAGATAACATCTCCATAGCCATCCTGACAATAACATCAGCTACAGGGGAAATAGTCTCTACACCAAAACAAATCAATGACAGATTTGCACTCTATTATAAAGACTTATACACCACCAAGTTAAACACCTGCCAAGGGGAGATCAGGGAATATCTGGAGGGAATTAACCTATCCAGAACATGTCTCTAACCCATTTGCAAAGGAAATAACTCAGGCAGAGATAGAAAATACCATAAAAGCCTCTCCAGCAGCAAAGACCCAATGGCTAGAAGGAATACCTATGTGTCAGGACCAGCCTGGGACTTGAAACCTTAAATCTCAGTTTCTGGACTTGTACTTATCATGTGAGTCAATGGGGGCTCTTGGGGCTGATCATGATCTCTTGAGTTTGTTATTATTCTGTTCATTCCCAGTTTGTCTCCTTGGTCTTTGTCTCCTCTTACCCTTTATAAATCACGCCCTAAGCTTTGCTGAGTCATTATATGTTTTTGTTTGTCCTGGATAACCTTGTTGCTGTGGTTCCTAGTTCCAGAGTTGGATAACCTTTGTTCCTGTAATTCCAAGTTCCTGAGTTCTTGTATTTTGTTCCAGCCTTTCATTGCCTGCCTGGTAAAGATTTTATTTTGACCTGTACCTGTTCTTCTTCAGTTCAATTAAACCTGTATAATTTCACCATGCCTGCTCCAATTGTTTATGGCTACACCCCGGGGCTTCCATCATATCCACTCCCCATGGAGTGGCTCCCCTGGTCTACAGCGTCTCCCCGTTGCAAACCTGATACTATGGAATGGTGTGTAAAACGACGCGCGACAAAAATGACACGACGCGCAGCGGAAACTACGCGACGCACGTCAAAAGCGTCCCGCGACTCGTTTCGCAAATTTTTCGCCAATTCGCAAATTTCTCTGGAAATTCGCAAATTTTTCAGCGAAGCTAATCTCAGGAGATTCGCCCATCACTAACTACCTCTTCTGTCTCATCCATTCTGTTTGATTACCCAGTTTGACCCTTGCCTGCCTGACGATCCCAGCTATCTGCCTGCCTCGATTCAGCCTGTCTGACTACGAATCTGCCTACTCCTGTCTGTACTGTGACCTTTGGCCTTACTGACTCTAACAAACAGACATGCCCTTTTGCCTATCCAGAAACTTTCCCTTGCACCACGTTTCACCTGAGTAGCTGAGGGCTCCACCCGAAGCCAAAGGTGGTCACACTACTGGTGAAGCATAAGCTTAGACCAGGGTGCTTGGTACTGGTTCTGGTGTTGGGTGCCGACTGTGACAACAAGTCATCAATCCAAGAGGTTTCATCCCCTCTATAAAGTGTATCTAAAGTACTTGTAACAATGTCCATAAAACACCAGTGTTCAAAAAAGTGCTACAAAGTGATATTTTTGTGTCTGATCTGCTGTAAACAGAATAGATTACCACATGGTGCTTCCAAGCAAAACAGATAAACTAGTAAACTGCACAGTGCACATAGAAAAGTGCCTATAATGGACCAAAACAATCAGTACCATTTAACAGACTTTACAATAAACAGATGCTTGGCATAAGCATTAATTACCATACCATTATCTTTATTCATCTATATTCCTGGTGTGTTCTACATTCAAGACCCGCAAGATTAAAAAATGTTATCGAAATGCTTTGAGGCTCCAAAAATCATTTAACCCATCTGGAATAAATGTATCTAGCCCTTTGTTCCATTTCCCTTCAGCTACAATCTCTTCTAACAATATATAAATA
>CM044447.1:127333429-127349821 GCA_024363595.1 Xenopus borealis | reverse complement strand
CAGACAAATGCATAAATGAGTGTACGTTCGTGTGTGCATGCAAGGAAAAGTGCATTGACATGCTGATCATCAAGAAAGAAATAGGAAGTGCTGGGGGAGGTGGCCAACACTGGTGCCTAAACTAGGAGAAGGAGGCAGAAGAAGTATATGCCTGGTGCCCCTCCACCTTTGCGCCCTAGGCATGTACCTCTTCTGCCTACACCTAGTTTCCAGCCCTGGTAGAGAGAGATGACAGGATAGTGGGGTTTAAAGCACCAGCTGTTGTATAAATGGTAGAGTAGGATGATATAAAGTTGTAATGTTTATACTGAGAGGGAAATAGCCTTTACAGAGAGTATGTGACTGTGGGACAGTAGTTATTGTAGAGTAATTTGGTGGATGTACTGTAACAATGAGGAGGCATGGATAGTGATATAGACAATACATAGATGAATATGGATGCATGTTAATTTCTGTGAATAGACCCAAATATAGGAAAACAGTATGTTATAATGTTATGTTTTAAATCTATGGAGTCTTTATTAACAAGTGACAAGTACATGTTACTCGTAAATTAATTCAGGCAAATCTGTTATGTTAAATAGTTTATCAAACAATTTACTGTGAACCTCTGTTACTTTTATATTGCGTCTTAACATGTAAATAACATCTGGAACAGGGAATTCACATGCAGGTACACACAATGTTCCAACGGATGCTTTATTTCGAAAGATGGCCGCACAATTCAATCCACTTGGGCAATCAGGATCATGAAAGTTATTTTCTGGAGAAAGGGAGACAGAGGTAAAAAGTATACTTTCTGGTTCAAGGAGCATCTTAGGATTTCTATTAGAGATTGTAGCTTCAAAATAAACTTTCTTGACCCAGTTACTTGTGAGAAAATACAAGGCAAAATAATAAATAAATGGTGCTGCTACCAAGTTGATCATGTGGTCCAGGTGCACCAGCCCCAGGCCCCCAGCTTCAGGGACCAACAATCCAATAGGCAAAAATGAAGAATTAGGGCTTTCTGGAACTCAAATGAATCCAAAGCGTCAAGGATATATTATAGTTAATACATTATTTTTTATTTAACAAAGTTTAAAAGTATGGATACATCTCCATGAGCCCTACGCCTTTTTTAACCTGTATGGTACTTGGGCTAGTATCCCTCCTGCAGGAAATTAATTTTTATACAGAAAGTAAACAGAATCAGAAAATTCACATGAAAAAAACTTCTTAAAGTGGCAGTGCATATTAAGAACAAAATATAGAATGAGTGAAATGCACATGCAATAGTATCACAATTATCTCATCAAGTAAAAACCACAACAATCGATAGTCGTAGTGAGCCTGGGACACTACGACAATCACGAAATATTTCGCAAAACATTTCTACTCTTGTAACTGGAGATGTGAATTTCTCAGAGCACAGAGCATTGAAAGGGTCAGGTTGGGCAGTCAAGATGGAGATCTGTCAAAGTTACTCAACAAACGAGAAGTCTTTTGGATATTTGAACTACACAGATACCCTTGGGAATTCATTCAGAATTTGATGTGTCCTGTTACTATTGAAGCCTGTATGTGGGTTTGAAGTAGTTTACTTTATGGGGCCGATGTACTAAATTCACATGAAGAAATAGAAGTTAGAATGAATTTGATCGAATTTCGAATGTAGGATTTATTTGTTTGGTCGAATATGCAAATTTTGATCATCGTATAGCGAATGGTCGACTGATCGAATACATTCGAATAAATTTGAATGAACGAATATTCGATCATTCGATCAGCGAAGGCGAAGTTTATTCGATTGCCTACTTCGGCAGATTGGACCTACCAAATTGCAATAAAAGCCTATGGGAGCACTCCCATAGGCTTCTGAGGCTAAGTCCTGATCGAATAGGATTCGTACGATTGAAGTCTTCGATCGTTCGAATTGTACGAATCTTTTGAATGATTGAACGATTTATTTGACTGATCGAATAAATTATTTGACTGATCGAATAAATTTGTATTCGATCGTTGAATGATCGAATATCGAATAAAAGGTAGCCTAGAGCTATTCGTTTAGCATTCGACGATCGAATGCTAATCGAATATTGCATTTGGTCAAACTAATTTTGGGGAATAATAGTAAATTTGCCCCTATGCGTAAAGTCTCACTACGACTATCATTGATTGCTATGGTTTTTACTTGATGAAGTAATTGTGATACTATTGCATGTGCATTTCATTGATTGTATATTTTGGTCTTTTCATGTGAATTTTCTGATTGTTTACTTTCTGTATAAAGGTTAATTTCCTTTGGGAGGGATACTAGCCCATGACTAAGTACTATGCAGGTACGAAATGCGTAGGGCTCATAGAGATGTATCTATACTTTTAAACTTTGTTAAATATAAAATAATGTTTTAACTCTAAAACATCCTTGACCCTTTGGGTTAATTTGAGTGGAACAGTACAATTTAGAACTAAGCCTTTAGTCCCCTGTTATCCAGGCTCCAAGCGATTGTAATAAAAATGCATCCTGGTGGTCTAGCGGTGTGTTGGGGACACCTGCCACGCCATCGGCGCAGATGCCCACCACGTGATATTTCCTCCCAATCACTGCTTTCTTAGTGTGCATGTGGTGCGTACTTCTGTTATTTATAGGTGCATGAAGTTGGTGCTCAATGGCACAAAAGTAAAGATACAACCTTTTTGTGTTTCTCATTTGCCTGTGATATGACCTATTTCCTGGTGCTTCTGTGCTATTCTGAGCTTCTGAATATCTGTGATTTGACTACCTCTTGTGACTCCTGCCTGATTCTGATTATCCTGACTTCTGTATCCTGACCCTAGCCTGGTAACCCACTCTGTTTATTCTGCATCCCTTTTGTTTGAGCTCCTGGTTTGACCCGTGCCTGCCTGACTATGTTTGTACTCTGCCTGCCCTGTCCTGGCCTGATCTGACTACTCTTTTGCCTGAAGCCTTGGACCACAACCTTCTGCCCAAAGACTTTGCTTTTACATTCGTGCCCCTCTGCTTGCCCAGAACCTTTTGCTTTGTACCTCTCTTTTTAAGATCTGGTGGCATCCGATTATCCAAGGGCTCCTCCTGAGGTGAGAGGCGGATGTTATAGGCAGAACTAAGAGCAAGTATCATCATGAGTAGGAACATCACAGTATAAACAGAGATAATTATCCTATCTTCTAGTGACTGATGGAAATAGATGTTAGGCTCTAATAAGAAGAAAAAGAAATACAAATAATGTAAATGAAAACTGAGAATACCAGGACATATCTCTGTATCTGCAAATTTACAAGAATTAGGGGCCGATTTACTATATTCACGTGAAGGATTCAAAGTTCGATCGAATTCGATCAAATTTCGAAAGTAGGATGTATACATTGGTTGTATATGTGAATTTTGGCATATTCGATCATCGAATAGGGAATGCTCGAATGATCGAATACATTTGAATAGAGTCGAATGGACGAATATTCGATCATTCGACCAGCAAAGGATTTTAATTTTTAAGTTTATTCGATTGCCTACTTCAGAAGATTGGACCTACCGAATTGCAATAGAAGCATATGGGAGCACTCCCATAGGCTTCTGAGGCTAAGTCCTGATCGAATAGGATTTGTACGATTCTTCGATCATTCGTATCGTACGAATCATTCGAATGATCTATTCGTTCAGTCGAATGATTTATTTGACTGATCGAATAAATTTGTATTCGATCGTCGAATGAGCGAATATAGAATAAAAGGTAGCCTAGAACTATTCGATTAACATTCGAAAACCGAATGCTAATCGAATATCGAATAGAAACAAATTTTTTTGGGGAATAATAGTAAATTTGCCCCTTACTGTAGCCAGGATTTTCTCCTTTAACTCACATGGTGGCATTACTACCAACATTATTGCAAGCTACAATGATTAATGCAACACAGTAAGCAACTGGATAATTGTGATGCAATGTATTTGTCAATGAGCAAAGGGGAAAATGTTTAGTTTAAAATCATAAGCTGTGTATTTGGATAAAGGAGTCCTCCTTAGCCTTTCAGAATTGCAAGAAAACTCCTCATGGTTGGCCTCACAGATCAATAAATTTAAATTATAAAAATGTAATCTATGGGAGATGGCCTTTAGATTATTCATAGATTTCTGGATAAAGAGCTTACAGATAATTGGTTCCATACCTGTACAAAAAAATTCTGAAATAGCCTAATAATTGCTTTTGCAGTTTTTGATTGGATAGCTGCAATATTAACACATACATTTACATTTGTGCTGGCAGATCTCAGTGAAAATGGAACATAACAATTTAGGGAAAATGAGAACTGATGGGCAATGATATTACATATGGGAGAATCAGAGACCAGTGGAATAAATGTAATTACATAATTTTATTATTGCTAGCATTTTTACTTTAAAAAGTACAAGTGGTTTATGGAAGATGTGAAACATACTGTAAGCATAAAAGAATTTATAAAATATTCATTGCACTGAGCAAATAAACACTGTTTAGGCTTACCTCTGTCTGATGGACAAGGGATGTTTCCTGATCTTAACATATTACCACATTACTATTTATAGAGTTCCAAATCCTGCCCCTTGTAGCCATGAAACTTTTTTTTCTTTATTACTCTCTTTGACAGCACAGAATCCCTCCCAAACTGTATGTACTGCAGATAAATATTTAGATATTTTATTAGAATTAGACAAAACGCAATGAGAAAAACTTTGGCTATATTCAGTGCTTAATGGAACTAAAACTTCATCTTTTCCCTGGCCCCCATATTTGTGCTAAAATCTGCAAATTCTAAATCACATTTTACCAGTGTAAAAAAGTAGTGCTTCTTTCTTTCAGCACCTTCATGAAGGGTCATGAAGCAAGTGTACAAAGTGCAATTTTTATTTACACATAATGCGGAGTCTGACCAAAGCATAATTTAAATTTAATTCTGGCCTCACTCCAAGTTGTGTCCATTTCAATTGCAGCTTCTGCATCAAAATGGACTAAAAATTTGGTGCAGTTTTCGGCACTGGTTTTATGAAAGGTTATTAGTTATTTTGAAAGAGTGTAGAGATGCATAACTGAACTGGCAAAAGGACTAACAACTAAACTACAAGTAAAGTTAAGGTATTATAATGAGATAGCTGGAAGTCTTCTTTCAAATGTAAGAGAATAAAGAGGCCACTCTTGTAGACCTGAGGAAGATCTTTCTAACCTTAGAAAAGAATAGTCTGTTCTTTAATTTATCTTTCCACATTAGGATCAAGAATTGGCAAGCTTTTTTTCTACCCTCTTCGTAATGCTAGCATTTTCTTTCTATTTCAAAAAGTAGAGAAAATATTTGTTGTTGGTTTTGATTAAAGGCAGTGATGTGAATGCAGTGGCTGTTTTTGACACCTTCAAGTACTTCTTAAGAGTGCACAATTAAAATTCAAAGTCCGCAATTAAAATTTGCAGTGCTCAATTAAAATTTACAATGCAATAACAATGTAAGGAACAGTTTTACATTGCGAGATGTGCATTTCTATTCTTATTGGTGCAAATTGTTTTTCTCTTAATGACTATGAAACTTTAAACTTTCAAACATTAAAACTTTTAAAAAGAACACAGTTGAAATCGGGTAAAACTCAAGAATCTCAAAATCAAAACTAAATAAGCAGCCCAACCTGGAAACAGTAAAAAATAATAATTAAAAGGGAAATCACAATAATAGCTCAGCACACATATTTTATTTACATTAACTGTAATTGGTACATTCTATTCTGTTGATCCTTCCAGATGGATCCTGGTTGGAACATTAAGAAACAGAGAGTCTTGGAGATATGGATATTTTATAGAGGGCAATAAGACATAAGTGGTAAGGCTCACATAACTTTAGGAGTAACCAAAAAAAAAAATCAATCTTAAAGGGGTGGTTCGCCTTTAAGCTAACTTTTAGTATTTTATAGAATTGCCACTTCTAAGCAACTTTTCAACTAACTGGTCTTCATTTTTTCTTTTTTATAGTTTTAGACCCCATCTAAAAACAAATGATCTGCAAAACTACAAATGTACTGCTATTGCTACTCTTAATTAGTCATCTTTCTCTTAACCAAATCAATGAATGTTGCTTTGGTAATTTGGTCTTCTAGGCAACTGTGTGTATGAGAGGGGAAAAGTGCAAGGATTGAATATTACTGTTTAAAGTTGACCATGAATGAACCAATATAAGCTACGTGGGTAGCAACGCTGGTGATTCGGTGCTGGCACA
Source organism: Xenopus borealis (assembly GCA_024363595.1). Lineage (NCBI taxonomy): Eukaryota > Metazoa > Chordata > Amphibia > Anura > Pipidae > Xenopus > Xenopus borealis. The sequence goes on along the minus strand of CM044447.1, from coordinate 127,343,587 downwards.
ATGGTGTTGCATGTCTGGTGTAAAAATTAAATATAAGAACATGCCAAGGTCACGGGTTTAATGAAATTGCAATTAGCATTTCTGGGTGTTCCTGACTGATTCCTGGACTCTTGACCTAGCCTGTATCTGTTGACGCTGATATGCCTGCCTTTTGATTTACTGCCTGAAATTCTACTATGACTACTGTTGATCCCTATTGGTTTCCACAAACTTGAACTTTGCCCTAAAGCTTTCTCCTTGGACTGTATGTCTCCTGTAGGATCCAATAGGCCCCTTGACAGACACTACAGACCAGATCAGCAGCTTAATAGCCAGTGAATGGGAATTGTCCCAACAACCTGCCTAAATGGTATTAGGCCAAAAATTTACCAGATATTTTTGGACAGGTTAGACATTCCTGCCAGACACGGACCACAATGTAATTTTTCTAGTCGTGATTTTATAATATGATATTTGTCTTAGGGGCTAACAATGAGATCATCCTATGATCTGATAATCAGATATATAATCTGAAAAAGTCGAAGTTTCACAGCGAACATTCAATAAAATCAAGTTTTAGAGAGTCGATTATAGGATACAAATTGACATTTGATTTTGTTGCAACTTTTGCCACTTGATGATTGATGAGTTCAACTTGTGGAATGGAGTTAGGTTGGATTTATTTTCATAAAAAAATTTGATTAACTCAAGTTTTAGCCTGTTAATATCTGAATGGCAAAAAAAAGTTCCAATAGGATCAATGCAGCTCCCATTGACCTCTATAGGTCCTTGGCTGCTTTTAATTGCTGAGGTTTTATATTAAAGACTTTCATGGTTTTAATATTTACTAAATCTCTAATCTTTTAGGGGGTCATTTACTAACCATTGCATTTTGATTTTTTCCTCATGAATCTCTAAAATTAGTGTTTTTTCTCAAATTCCAGATTTATGTAGGGGAAGATTTACTAAATTTGTGTGAATGATTACAATTTTGATCAAATATTATTTTGGCCATTTCAACCATCGAATTTGCAAAATTCGATCGAATTGAATGATTCTAATAAATTGTACAATTCGAATAAGAAAATTGTTCGACCATTTAATTCGATCGCAAAATTCGCCAGTTCAAAAATACAGAGTTTCTATACTGTATATGCCTATGGGAAGCTCCCATAGGTATTTTTTTTAAAGTTCTCTGATCAAATAGCAACCCTTCGATCGAATGCTTAAAATAATTTGATTCGTACGATTTTTTTTATGAAATCTGAGGATTTTTGAATTTTTTTTGAGAAATCAAACGATTTCTATCCGTTCATTCAATTTCTTGAAAAAATCTAATAGCAGTAAAATCCTTAGAATCATCAGATTTTACTTCGATCTAAATTTGATGGTCGAATTAGAGGGTTAATTAACCCTCAAATTCGAACCTTAGTAAATTTGCCCCTAAGTGTAAAAACCATGAAAACCTCTAATACAATATAAGATCAGACTGACTTCCAATGCAATAACCAAGATCTATCCAAAGATATACTGGCAGAATGTTATTAATTCTGTTAATGTCATTTGTTTTTGTGCTTCCAAAGGTAGCTTCTTCATTTACATTTCCTGATGATTGTTCCTACGCTATCATAATATCTCCCTTTCTGCTCCATCCCTGCCATATACCAATCTGCCATCACCCATGTTATGGACCCCCTCTGCTCAAACATACAAATACTGCTGACCTTTCCAACCTTATTTAAATTCCCACTCTCCCTTCTGCTCCTCTCCCCTTCTCTTGTAAGCTTGTTAATACCCACTCTGTTACTAGGTCCACTTAAATTCATGATGTCTTCTGCTATAAGTCTCTTCAGCTCTTTGCCCTAACTGAGACCTGACTCTCTCAGAATGACAATGCTATCAAGGCAGCTCTCTTATGGCAGTCTCTCCTTCTCTCATACCCCCCTGCACTGCTGGCCATGGGGGAGGAGTAGGCATACTTTACACCTACTTCCTTCTTCTGCTAAATCAACTGTCACATTTTTCTCTGACTTTGAATCTTGGCTCTGACAACTCTGCAATTATTCAGGTTGCCTAGGGTGCCTGGGCGGTGTGGCCCAGCTCTGCCCATATGGATGGTCACTGCCTATATCTGGTCTTTACCAAACACAGTCTGCATTTAACACTGATCCTTTTCTTCTCTCTGATCACCATCTTTCACCATTTCTTTTTCGATCTCACACTCTCCCCCCTCTGCTAACCCATAACCAAAATGTCTGGTTTCTAACACCAGTGCTGTTGATGTAACTGCTCTCACTGACTCTCTCAGTTCTAGCTTCTCCTCCATCACTACTTCCTCTGATCCATTATAAGAATAGGTTGGAGGGTGGGTAGGAGAGGTGAAATTTACCATCATGAATTTAACACTTACAATTTGCCTGTTCCAAAAACCCCATAAATATAATCAGAATGAAGCATTGTTTGGGTTACATATCTTGTACTTTTTCCCAAGGCTCCCAGACTTGTTTGTGTTCTTCTAATCAATCTGTTGTTAAAGCTGCAAAATAAGTTAAGGAGTGCATGTGATTAGTGATGGGCGAATCTCCCACGTTTCGCTTTGCCGAAAAATTCGCAAATTTCCAGAGAAATTCGCGAATTGGCGAAAAAATTCCTGAAACGTGTCGCGCGTCAAAAACGCGGCACGTCGCGTCGTTTCCGACGCGCGTCAATCGTGGTGCGGCGTGTCGTTTTCGCCACGTCGCGGCAAAAACGACACGCGACTCGTTTTTTGGGCGAATTTTTCAGCGGCGAAATTTGGCTGGTGTTTCGCGAATTTATTCGCCAGTGGCGAATTGCGGGAATTTGCCGCGAATAAATTCGCCCATCACTACATGTGATCTATATGGGTCTTGGTTATACATAGGCAATGAAAAAGCTACAGTATAAGCGAAACGCACGTCGGCACTTGATTTTTAAAGCACTGGCTTAAACCATTTATATTTTATTCTGAGGGGAGTCTTTCCTTTTTAACAATTCTGACCTTGGACTAATTGCTATTTTGTGCCTCAGCTCTTTTTCTTCTTTCTCCTTATTCTGTTTTCAATTCTTAGGGCTCTGCAGTTTGTGATTTTGCAGGTTAAATAGCTCTTTACTGAATCAGCCAAGGTAAAATTCGAGACCACAGCTCCAGAAGCCCTGAGTTCTCCCTCTTGTGGGGTCCCAGAGATAGAGAACAATATACGTAGATTTTTTTGGGACTTCTCCACCCTCTATACATTTCATTTTCATACTTCTTAACTGGGCATTGAAAATTCTTTTGGATGAATTAATGACACTCTGATCTCTCGAAAGAATTCATATAAATTATTATTGGACACCAATTGTTAAATGGAAACTCTCTAGAATACTTATAACAGCTAATTGTAAGGAACTAAGCACTGGTCACTTTATTCCTGTTTTTTGTTGATATCACATAGTGATTTACCATGAAGGATATTGTGCTGTTGTAATGAATTAGCCTTTTTAATCTATTTAACTAATTTATTGCTTGTACACTTGGCACTTTCATTAACTTATTCAACTAAATGAACTTAGCGCACTAGCACTTTATTTTTATCAAATATCTAAGAGAACTTTTAATGATAGAGGTTTATTAAGGATACATCAACACAACAAATCATTGATCACAAATTGGAAGGTAACTTAATTAATTTTTTTATTCATTTTTAAATTTTTATTGAATAGTATAATTCAAATCACAGATACTATTTCAAGGGATTTCTTTCAGGTTTCTTCCTCCTGATACTTCAACTTTATAGTTGTGTCAATTTAAACATGTAGGTAGTGTAATGTCCCAGGGTGCTCCCAGAGTAATAAAGTAGTTTTTACCGACTGTAAGTTTAATGACATTAGGTGGTTTAGAACAATTCCATGGGGCATGTGCCTCAGCGCTCCACTGATGACAGCACCCAGGTATCAACACGGATAGGGTAAGTTAATCCTTCCTAGATTGTATATGTGGGAATAAGCTTTTGATTATATTGACCATGGTTGTATTTGCCTAAAGCAACACGCACAGGGTTTGGGGCGGGATGCACACCAACCACCCATTGTGAACAGTGAGCGACTTTATAACAATAGGATCAGGCTATAGACTGATTCACAAGTGAAGCCCTAGGAAGGGTGCTGGATTTTTATGTATATATTCTGTGAGCAATTTTAGTAGTTGTAGGACTTCAGGGACATCTGCCATTAACCTTTATATGACCAACAACAACAGGTTTGATTTGGTTTGATATTCAAGTTTTCCCCCTAAAAAACTCTACTAGGTTTATTAAACGGGCCCCTTAATGTACCCAATACAAGATCATTTAATTCTATCTACACTTCATTTTCCTATATATTCTTTCCATTTTAGTCCCCAGGTGACTAAGTATTTGGGGATCTCTTGCCATTCATTTGTCTAATGGCTTGTCAATGTAAATAAAGTGGAATTTTGTAACAACATAATATACTTTTCAGCAGATATCGGGACCTTTTTATCATGATCAAACACTGTGAGAGAAATATAGGTTAAAATTACTAGATAATGTATTAACAGATGAAGCATAATTGTATCTTACAATGTATACAAAAGAGAATAACTAAATAGGAGTTTGTTACCTAGATCTGCTATTGCTCAATAATATTACCCTATTTCTGTATTACCATAAGGTCCTCTTTCTCTAATTCCCCTCTTCACTGCTGATCACACACATCTTTAGGCAACTTCTAGCTACACAACAGTGAAATGAATGGTGTTGCTCTGAGTTCTGGGTGGCAGGCAGCAACGGCACACAGGTTGCTTCATGCCTATACATTTCACTAAAGTTAACCCTGGTCAGAAACAACCCTGCAACCCTGGATTTTTAATGAAGGTGTATTGGAAATACATTTCTACATTAGAAACTGCTCAGTGGATCCCTGACTTTTAGGATGTCTTGATCTTGGTACATGTGATTTGTCTGCTCTGATTTTTAGAAACTTAATTAAATCAGTTAACTTTAGGTCAACATACCACATATAAAACATGCAGCGTGTTTTTGAAAAAGTGATTTCACCCTGATATTAACCAGAGCACCCTTACCAACCTGATGTGGATCTCTGGAGACAAACATCCACTACCTTACTGGAAAGCATAACATCCTTTACTAAAATCCAACCAATCTTGGACCTGCTTGGTCTTATAAGCTCAAATACCCAAAAACCCTAAAAGAAAGCTACAAGAAAAACTGCTCGGAAGAGGTCACACTAACAATCTAAAGTGCAAATAGCAATAAAATTATACATGAGCTGTACCAGTACATAAAAGGACAATGGTGACTGCCCATAACTAGCTGTCTGCATATATATATAAGTCCAGCAGTGGTGCACTCAAAACAAACGTTGTATTAATGCCTGGGGACTGTCACATGCATTGTAAGTAGTCGTTCTCCAAAAATTACGCACTCTGGGACTTCATAATGCTGTTAAATAAGGTGAAATGTATTGTCAACATTTCTGTCCCATTCTGGACCTTTCTCAAGACATATATACAGTATATATATATATATATATAGTCGAAGTGAAGTAGGCCGCACTCACGGGACTTGTAGAATACAAAAGTGTTTATTGCACAAGCAGACTAACGTTTCGGCTGCAACACCAGCCTTTCTCAAAGTGGCATATAGTCTAAAATCTGATGAATATAAACATACAGTGGCGGGAAAACACAAAAGGAAGTGAGCAAAAAAAATGTGAACGAGGAAAATGTGAAAAAAAAAAAGTGTGTCGGGTATAAATAAAGATCGTGGATACAAGGAAAAAAAGGGGGGGCGGGAAATACCGTGTGTAACAAAGTGCAAATAAAAATGAATGTGGATTAAATGTATAAATAAAGCCTGGGGCTACCAAGCCCGGGACAACCCAGAAACAAACCAAAAACAAGGCTGTGGGACCCCCGTTCCGGGAACCCAACAACCGGAACCCAGAGCGATGATACAAAGCAACCACCAAGTATGACGGAAAATAAGAGAGGGAGCAGGTTAACACTAGTGTCAAAGTCCACGGTTAAAAAACATAAAAATAAAACCCCAAATATAAAGAAAAATATACTTAAACAAAACATACAGAAGATCGCCAAAAGTAGCAATCATGTTATGTCGGCATAGCGGAAATCATGTTAGAAACAACGTTCATTATCATGCAAAAATGACAAAAAGTAGCAAATATATATACAGTATATATATATATATGCAATACTTTAATCAGTCATTTGTTAAAGGAGAAGGAAAGCTACAAGGCAGCTGTACTGCCAGTAGATTAGTGCAATCTAGAACACTATATTTATTGTGCAGAATGCTTTCCCATACCAGAGTAAACAGCTCTAGAAGCTGTCTTTGTTTTGTTAGGATAGCTGCCATTAATTAAACCCAATAGGCTGGTTTTGCTTCAAATAAAGATTAATTATATATTAGTTGGAATCAAGTACAAGTTACTGTTTTAATGCCCAGATGCAAATTTGCCCACTGTTTATAAATGAGCCCCACTATCTCTAAAACCACAAATGTCATTAAATGTATTAATTTGAAAAAGTTTTGTATTAGAGGTCTTCATGGTTTTTATGCTTATGGGCAGATTTACTAATGGATTTACTGGTTGAATGAAGATTAGAAGTATTTTGTGCAAATTTCCTAGGACTTATAAATATTTTTTACCTGTGTAAATAACTTCGAGCATGCATACGCTGCCTCAATTCAGTTACTGCTAGTTTCTAGTATGCAACTCCGGCATCTTCATGGCAACCCATGTAAACAATCCCAAGCATGCACAATGTTCGAGTGAGGCAATGTGACATTGCCCACCTGGTCTGAGGTGGTGAAGGAAACTCTAGTAATGTTCAGTAAAATCTGCATTTTAGTGAATTTGTGGAGCAAAAACCACCAACAACCAGAGCGAAAAGTCGTCGTCTGGCAATAGAGTGCAAACAAATGCTGGCGATGGTCTGTTTTGCTAGTATTGTCATCTGCGCCTGTTAGTAAATTGGTGATGTCCTGTGGATGGGATTTCTGCTGTAAAGTCACTAGCGTTAGCCAGTCTGTGTTAATCTGCCCATATATCTTCCAAGCCTAAAATGGAGTTGTCACGATCCCTTAGCACGGGACCAGTCTCTGGGCACATAAATAGCACAGAAGCAGGCAACGGTACAACTCAAGCTTTATTGATACGTCACACTTATCACAGCTTTAGGTATTATCCAGGCAATGAGGTATAAATAACACACCCTAGTGGGGTAATGCAACCTAAAGGGGAGGAGACGCCGTAGCTTGTCCCACTCTACCTTGCGGGCACCGTTCCCACCTGAGTAATGTTTCACACTTCACCCAGCTAGTTGCTCTCCGGTCAGATGTTACCTTCTTTATTATGAATCACACCAAGTCCTGGATTTCCCAGCCTGGGATCTTGTCTTTTGGCACCCTATCTGGTCCTCAACTCACCCACTGTAAACCCTGAACTAGTGGTGAACATACCACGGGGTCCTAACCCCACTAATCCTCCTCGTTGGAGCCATGTCTGCTCACTAGCTGTCCTGAGCTGTTTTTCACTCCTAGAGTGACTGATACATCAACTGCTATAACTGACTAAACCTAACAAATAAGGCACCAGAGCCCTGGCCCTGTAGCACCTCTCTGGGAGGCACGGTCCCAGGAGTAAGACACTGATCACATGGTGCTATCTCCTTTTATATCCTTAACCACTCCCCCTGGTGGCCAACTCCCATCAACTGAAATGGACCCAGGAAAAGGGACATAGCTGTCTAAGTTACTTAAGGACCCTTAGGTGTCCAGCTACAAGGGGAAATTGTCTGATTTACTGTACTCAGATCTCAGGATCATCACAGGAGTAACTTCAGTCCCAAATTGCACTGTTTAGGTCAAGATATAACAAAAACCAAAGATTTTTCCTTACTAAATCAACAGACAAAATGTATGTTAAGCAATCAATATACGTTGAACTCATGCTAAAAAATTGTCAGAGTATATTGGCCCTTCAAAACAAAAACTGAAATTTGATTTTCAAAGCATGGTTCCCCTTCTAAGTCCTTAATTTTTGGTATTAGGGCAGTGCTATGTGTGTGGCATAAGACTGACCATTGCTTGATTAAAGGGGTTATTTATGCAATTCCAAATGCAAAAAACTCAAAAATTTATTTTTTTTCTACTATAAAATGCAAATTCTTAGTGGGAAAAAAACTCACATTCTTTTCTTTTTTGCTGCAAGAAGGCCAAATTTGAAAATCAGGCCATCAAGATTGTATAGAAGTCAAATGGGAGAGTTCCCTACACTATACTATTTGGAAATTTCTGTAGTGTGCACTGGAATTAGCTTGAAAATCTGACAATTTTTGGCTTTTCAGGGAAAAATCCCCAAAATTCCGACTTTTCAGGAAAAAGTCAGAAAAAATATAGCAAATTGGGGAAAAAATCTGAAAAAAATGTACAATTCATATTTTTCCCAGTTCCTATAAAATCAAGATTTTTTAAAATAATAAATAAAGTTGATTAGTGGACTCTAGTGTGGTCAGACTTTTTTCAATAAAACATCTTGCATTTAAGCATTTCTTAACTTACTTTTTTAACTTCTCATCCTAACTTTCATTGCTCATTTTCTCCTTTTTTTTGAGATAATACTTTCTTCACTTTATTTGTTTTTAATTCTGTGGATGAATATTGATATAGTTTATACGGCACTGTGTTTACTATGACATTTCTTCTTCATCGAATCTCAAGGGACCTCATAAAAAGTAGCATTAGATAACTCCTCAATTTGTAGGTGATTAATTTTCAGATCCAATTAGAAAATTAAATGACACAGGGAATATGCAGGGCAGAAAAAGAAATCAGTCATGTTTTCCATAGATTAATCATTTATTATTCACAGTGTAGAGGGAAGAGAAGTCAAACTTTTTAAAGGTGCAGCCATCTAAAGAGCAGGTTGCAGTCTTCATCCAATGAAGGGTTTCCCGAGCATTGCATTTTTCAGGATATGAGCATTCCATTAAGGTCTCCCATGAATTGTCTGCTATGGCGTTTAAAACTGACAAAGAAGGTATACGTTGTAACAAAAAACATGCATAGAGGTAGGGAAGTGAATATATTATGTGCACATATTTCATACGTCATGAAATTAATTTCAAGGGAAGTATAATATCCCAATACTTTATGGTTTCCTCATACAATATGGAGACTATGGAAACCACTGAGGTACACGAGACTGAGGAAATTATCTATTAAGGGGTCATTTGCAGAGAGCAGGGGAAGAAGTGCAAGAGCAATAAGGGTGTTTACATTTTGAGCACTGTTTTCCTAATATTAAATTACCTCTTCTATGTTTCTTGAAACTACAACTAATTACACAGTTTATGTGACTGAGTTAAAGGGTATTTCACTGTATAGTAAACTGTCTTATGTATTACACACACATCTTATACATTGATTTCAATGACAAACGCATATATAAAATATAATCTTCATATCCCATTAATACTTACAGGGAGAAAAGGAGCACTGCTTGTGAAAACAGCATATCACCTTGTATTGGAATGTTTTATTTGATTTATCCTTTAGTTTACAAACTGTTGTCAAGGTACCGGTTTTAAAATTACCTGTAAAATAAAGAAAATGTATGTTATGGCTAGGAAACATACCATACAATTCCTTATTATTTCTGCATGCTCCAGAAGGGCACTCAATGTTTATTATTTATAGTATTAAACCTTTAGTGATTTTTAACCAAACTCATAACCTTTAAATATAAATATGTATGATTAGCTTTTGCCTTCTGCCTCTAGCTGGTGCATGCATTGAGAACTAATGATGAGCGAAATAGACTCTAGACTCTAATGCGTAATAAAATTTGTTATGCAGTTTGTCTAGTCAAAAAAATAATTTGTCGCCAATTGACATAAAAATAATATTAAACATAAATATAAAATATAAATAATGCACTCACGCAAAACTGAATTAGGGAATAGCTTCACAGTGTTGTTGCGACATGCAATAACTTCACCGTTTCTTGGGGTTACTACGATACACTCCATGGATGCAACTAGAGGCCCTTTCAAAAGGGAGAAAAACACAGACCAAAAATTCATACATTGTGAAATAAATATTATTGCGACTA
>CM044447.1:127304496-127320589 GCA_024363595.1 Xenopus borealis | reverse complement strand
TTTTTAAAAATAGTTTTCACTGCACAGAATGTGCTGTTTTGAAGTGAATCGACGAACTCGACATGTGACAAACTCGGCGCGCGACGAAACGAGACGCGCAGCGAATTTTCGTTAGTGTTTCGCCGAAACTTTCGCCATCGGCGAATGTCAGAAATTCGCTGCAAATTCGCCTAGGGCAAATTTATTCGCCCATCCCTAATTCCCATCTGTTCCTCTTTATATTGTGGGGGGGGGGGGTCAACCATTCTGATCACTTCACTTCCCATAAATTGTGGCTCTAAAATTATTGCTAGAGCTTTCTTTGGTAAAAGTCTATATTTTCGTTTATTATCAGTTCAGGATTTGACCAGGATTGGGCCTTTTTCAGTTTTGGCCGAATCCTTGTGGCTAGCCCGAGCCAAATCTGAATCCTAATTGGCATATGTAAATTAGGGACGGGAAAGGAAATCACACGACTTTTCATCACAAAGCAAGGAAGTAAAATTAATAAATCTCATTAATTAAATTAAATTCCTGAATTCACAATTATTTTTATATAAACTCCCCAAAAACTCCAATTCAGGAAAACAATCCAAAGTCAAAAATTATTTGTGGAAAAAAAAACCCAAAATAAATGTAGGATGTAACGAAAACTTTAATACATATTGATATTAGTGATACTGAAAAATTAACACTTTTTTTCTGACAAAATTTTAATAAAAAGTCTCCAACATACAAAAAGTACCTGACCGTTAAAATCCCATAAAATGGTCTTTGAGAATAAATAAAGAGCAGTTAAATTTTGTGGGTTAAAAGCATTTATTATTCTCCAAATTTATTATTTGCTCTTAAAAGGGTCCTTTACCTTTGACTTAAAGGGCACCAATCACAGCCAAAATCAAACACATATTAACAACCTCACCAGTACAACCTAAACACGTTTAATCAAACTACATATACAGTTTTTTAGGGAAAAAACAGATGTTTTTAAAAAATCCCATATTTTGTCAAATGTTCTCTCACTGTGACTACAACATGCAAATGAGTTCACGAGCATGCTCAGATTGTAGAACTGCCCTGAGTATTCTACCCAGAATTCCTAGCTTTAGTAAACTCTAGAAGTATCAAGAGAAGTGCACACAGCAACTTCCACAAGGTGGCAGCACTAAACCAGACATTTGACAGATTTCAAAATAGCTTAGGTTTATTAGGCAAGCAAGAAATTTCAACTGAGCATGTGCAAGATTTCAGAGCAACAGTTGGCTGTGAAGATAAAGGTAGGAGGAGTCAGAAGAAAAAAGCAAATAATTAAAAAACTATAAAAAGGGAAAAAAAAGACCAATTTTAAAGTTGCTTAGAATTAGCCTTTCTAGATCATATTTATGAATGGGCATATTTATCAAGTTGAAGTGAAAATTAAAATTTCAAACTTTTCCTTTTTTTTATGGCCAAAATTGTCAAATTTGACTAGGATATTAAAATTAGATTCAAGTTTTTTTTTTCAAAATTTCAATTATATTTTCAAGATTTATCATACACTGACCCTTTAAGAACGCAAATTCAAATATTTTCCACCTTAAACCTGCCAAATTGCTGTTACTTGGAGCAACTGGAGTTTCTTGGAGCTTTCCACTTTTGTGTATTTTTTTCGGAGAAAGAAATTAAATTGAGTTTTAAAAACTCAAATAGAATTCGATTCAAATTCAATTTCAGTTTTTGAGTCCATCCTTTAAAATAAACTTAGATTGAATTTCGAGTTCACTGGAGTGTGTGGGAGTTTTCAAATAGCTTCCATGAAGTTGAAATTCTACCCTTGATAATTCTGCTGCCTGGATTTAGATTGTGAGGAAATCAGTTCTTTAAATCTCTTAGTAAAGTAATATCGATCATGCACAAAAGTGGTGCAGTTATTCAGAACACAAGTTGCAGTTTTGTAATCATGTAGGGTCTCAGAAATCCTGCATTTCTTGGGCACTGAGCATTTCATAAAGACGTTTGTATTAGGGTGTCGTCCTTTAAAAAAATCTAAGCAGAAAGAGAATATAATATTAGCCAAGTCAATAATTTGTTTTTCATGTGTTGCCAACTAAATATTTTTCTTCTCTGTAATAGCAACAAAGCCCAAATTAAAATTTGAGTTTATGCCCTTCTTTTTGCCACTTTCTCTATCACTTAGAGGTTAACAAAACACTGTATCTTACAATTGCTCAACCATACTGAAATAGCTGGATTACAAATCCCAGCAGGTTTTTACATATTATCAGGGTTGAAGCATGCTGTAGTCCAGCAACTCCAGGTTTGAGACATGCTGGAAGCTGTAGTCCAGCAACATCAGGTTTGTTTTCTTAAAGCAACATTGCTTAATAAAACTGTTCCCTAGCTCTCTAGAACCAGCGGCTGTATTAATAGGCAAAATAATCCTCCAAGGAGAATCCCAGTTGATCTCTATCAATCTGGCTCCATATTCTTTGTTCCTGCAACTGGATTTGGAAGAGTTTAAGCACCATTTATCGACACTGTACAAGTCTGTCCTTTATCCCCGTGTCTGATTCCAGAGTACTATAATAAAAACTCAAAATTGCAAAATATTCTCCATATCGAAGAACAGCAAGATCACTGACAACATTTTGGTAATTCGAATTCTACTTGTTATACTCAATCGCAGCTATAACTTGAAAGAAGCATTTTATTGACATTTTAGGACATTTAGGGGCAGATTTGAAAGAAGTATTTTATTGACATTTTAGGACATTTAGGGGCAGATTCACATGAAGGATTGGAAGTTCGATTGAATTTTCAAAAAGATTCAATTTTTTTTTTGTTTTTGAAGACCACTTCGACCAGTGAATTTTGAAAATTCGATCGAATCGAATGATTCGAACAATTCTAATAAAAATCTATTTGAATATGTCTATTGGATAGTCGAATAACTTTCCCTTTAAATTTTTATTCGACTGCCTAGTTCGCCAAATTAAAGCTACCAAATTGGGTTGCATTATTTTTGATTGGATAAAAAAATTCGATCAAATGGATAAAATCATTCAAATTTTCGCTATTCGATCATTCGTTCGATCAATCGAATAGTGATAAAATCCTTTGAATTCGATATTCGAATTTGAAGGATTTTCATTCCCCAACAATTCCCAACTATTCCCATGGTCGAATTCGAAGGGTTTTTTAACTTCGTCCCCTTAGGATTTTAGGACATTTAGTATCCTCTTACAGGGTATTGATGACCCCCTACTTTAATTGTTTCACTGCGTAATTGTTTCTTGAACAGATAATTACACCAGAAATCATCTATCATAACTAGTGATGGTCGAATCTACACCATTTCGCTTCAACGAAAAATTTATGAATTTCCAGTGAAATTCGCAAAAAAATTCGCGAAACGATTCGCGCCACGTTTTCAACACGTGCCGCTTTTGTCGAGTCAAAAACGACGCGTGACTCTGTTTTTTTTTTTACACCAGCAAATTTTCGGCAGGCGAATTTTCGCTGGCATTTCGCAAATAAATTCGCCCATCACCAATCATAACATTGTCTTTTCATGAGCTTTATAATTTTGCCCAGTGCTTTAACATTACATATCTGATCCCCCATGTTCCTCTAGGAGGTCGCCACATTTGTGCAGCAGGAATCAGTTAGCATTTGGGGCAAATTTATCAAGGGTTGGATTGAAAAAATTTTATTTTTAAATTCAATTTACAAGTTTTTTAAGTGTAATTCAACTAAGGAATTTTCCAAATTAGTTTAAATTTTTTCTAAAAAAACTAATTTAAAATTTTGAAAAATTTCAAAATGTATCTTGTACTGTCCTTTTAATACTTCAACTTCTAATATTTGCCATCAAAAACCGAATTGCGTTTTAGCCTATGTGGGACCTCCTACAACTAATTGGAGTCATTTGGTGGACTTTGAAAAATCTAAGTTTTTTTTTTTTTTTATTTTAATTAAAAAAGACCAACCGGAAATAAGTTGAAGTTTTTTTTGGGTCGAATAGGTCTGTTTTTGATCCAATTGGTCCAAATTTGACTGAATTAGAATTGTTTGAATTGAAGGAATAATGCATTCAACCTAATTCCATTCAAATTTTTCCCCCTCAAAAAAGTAGCTTTTTCAAAGTCCACCAATTGACTCCAAACAGGTTCTAGGAGGTCCCCCATAAGCTAAAACAGTAATTTGGCAATTTTTAGATGGTGAATGGTCAAAGTCTAATTTTTAAAGAGACAGTACGTGATAAATTTGAAATCTTCAAATTTGGACTATTCCCTCATCAAAGTACACAAAAGTAGCTCAAAATTCGATTTTTTTTACTTCATATTTTCAATTCGACCCTTGATAAATCTGCCCTTAGAGGCCCATTTACTAAGGTTCGAAGTGACAATTCGAGTTAAATTAAAATTTTAAAAAATTTGTAGTAATTTTTGGCTACTTCGACTATCGAATAGCCCAAAATTTGATTTGAATTGAAAAACTTTGAATTCGCACTTCACCACCTTAAACCTGCTGAATTGCCATTTTTGCCTATGGGGACCTCTTAGAATCTTTTCAGAGATGTTTTCTAAGTTCTGAAAAAACAAAAGATTTTGGGTAAAATCGTTTAAATCATTCAAATCGAATGATGCAGTAAAATGATTCGAATGATTTTAATTTAATTGCAAATGGACCTATTCACAATCTTTTTTGTGTAAAACAGTGGGACTGTGGGAAAACTAGCAAATAAATGCTTCTTGTTGAATTCTACCACATCTTGACAAGTTTAAGCTTGTGGACTTTTAATTTATTTAAAAAAAAAATCCAGTATTTTTTTCTTAAATTGTGCAAAATAGTATACACAAAACTTAATATAATGACATGGTTTGTGATTGCAGATGATCTCATTCTTTGTTTGTAGCCACACTTTCATTGGAATTTTAATAATACATTTAAGAATGTATCTATATAAATATATTTAGTATTCTTTCAATTACTTACAATACTTGGCTGTACAATGTTCAGTAAGACAGCAGGAAACAGAATCTCTATATAGTTCCGTATTGGCTCTGTTTAGTTCCATATCAACTTCACAAATTGTTGCTACATTACCAGGATGAAATGTTTCTACATACAGTAGAAGGGAAAAGACAAGTCATGTTTGAGTCAAAGACGCTATATACATTGACTTCAGGGCAAAACTTAAAGCTGGCAAACAAGGTGCAACTCTCAATTCATCCAAATAACCCGCTCAGGTTTTGTATTAAATGGCAATGCATTTGGTGGGCAAGTAACACTGGATGTCCAAAGGGAACCTCACCAGAAACATACTCCTGTACAGATTGTGAAATATCTTAGGGGTTATTTATGCAATGTCTGTATAACTCCACCAGGCATCATTACACAATGCCACACTTTGAAATACTTTTAAGGGGATTATGTTACTAACAAAGGGTTATTGGTAGTGATGTGTGACATATTTCGGCAAGTTTTGCCACAAAAATGACACCCATAGACTCCAGTGGGAGAAAAATGTGTTGTCCATAAAAAATATTGTTGCCCATAGAATTTAATGAATTTCAGTGAATTTTTGCCGAGTCACAAATTTCCAGTTAAGGAAAAAGGGTCAGTTTCGCCTACCACTAGTTGTTGGGCTGTAAGATGTAATTGGGCTGTAAGATGCAATAATTCGAATTCGATCGAATTTCGATCGTACGATCCAATCGAAGGATTGACGAAGCCAAATTTGGCTTCTTCGATCATCGAATACCGAATGATCGAATACATTCGAATAGATTCGTATGATCGGATGTTCGATCATTTGATCATCGAAGGATTTAAAATTTAAAGGGTATTCAAATGCCTTCTTCGCCAGATTGAACCTACCGAATACCAATAGAAGCCTATGGGAATCCTCCCATAGGCTTTTTATGCTAAGTCCTGCTCGAATACAATTCGTATGATCGAAGTCCTCGATCGTTCGAATCATACGAATTATTCAAATGATCGAATGAAATAGAATATTTCATTCGAATGATCGAACGATCGTTATTCGATCCTTCGATTATCATCATCAAGGAATTGAATATCGAAGGAAATTATAGCCTAGAATTATTCTATAAGCATTGGAATATCAAATTGTTATCGAATATCGAGGAAAATCGAGAGAATTTTAGGGAATATTAGTAAATTTGCCCCATAATGATGTATGTGCGTTAAACAAAAAAACAAAATTACTGTGGGTACCATAAATATCATGAAATATACCTTGCTTTCAGTTTGCCTCAACACATACCTTAATAACTATCTTTTCCTAGAATAAATAAATGTAGTTTCAATTGATCCCTTACATATAACGCATACAACTCATCCAGCTTACCAATATCTGTGGGATATAGTCTGAGTTTGTAGATTTCTCCACATGGAACAAAATCCTTCTTAACTATTGTATCAAATGTGCATTCCACGAATTTGTCTGCATGGATTTGAAAATAGAAAAAGATATCTATATATCTATGAACATATAATTATATAACTGTGTATAAATATAAAAAAAAACCTGTTAATACTGCAGTAACACACTGACACACACACATATATATAAAAATTAGTGACGGGTGAATTTATTCGCCAGGTGCGAATAATTCGCCTGCTAAAATTTGCTGGTGTAAAAAAAAACCGTGACGTGACTTGTTTTGCAAATTTTTCACCAATTTGCAAATTTTGCTGGAAATTCGTGAATTTCTCAGTGAAATGGGATAAATTCGCCCATCACTATATATAATCTCGTATGGAAGAGATGAACTGCACGCACTTTAAAAGAAGTAAAAAGGTATCCGTTAGGACAAGAGAAGGGAAGATTAGAATAGCAAAGTAGAACATTGTGGTTTAGCGGGAATAGCATCATTTTCCCATAGGAGTTCTAAATGTTCTAGATATATCCAAGTGAAATATATTCCTGAAAGATCTTATTTACAGGTTATGCTGAATTAAGCCATTTGGGTGAGTGGTGAAACTTTCAACTGAAAAAAACAGTCCAGTTGATTTGACTTATTTCTACAAATATACCATGACCTGGATGAATGATAATCTTCACAAATATATCCAAATTAAAGCAATTCAGATGTACAAATATTTCTATGAATGCCTTTACAATGTACAGTTCTATTTACTGAATGGGTCCTGCTTACAATAGTTGCAAGAAAATGTCTTGACCCACTGTATAATTTTCTAAGAAAGGTTTTACATAACATGATACTTTTGAATTGAAGGAAGAGATTATACTTTTTCATAAAATCAATTCACAAAATCAGTCACAAAATCTTTGCTCGGAGGATGAAATTTTGGAATGCATGTTTCTAAGCTAATGAAACTATTAATAAAATGCAAGATTCTCTGCATCCTTTTTGACTGATTAAAGACTAGGGATGCACCGAATCCAGAATTTAGCCAGAATTTGGCATTTTCAGCAGGATTCCAATTTCAGCCAAATCCTTCTGCCCAGCCAAACTGATTCTGAATCCTAAATTGCATATGCAAATTAGGGACAGGATGGAAATTGTGTGTCTGACAGAGACCCAGAGTTTTTTTAGGTGATCGAAAAGTGTTGGGTATTATGGAAATAAATTATTTTTTATTTACCTTATTTTTTGAGTGCCCCACTTTTCCTTATTTATAAAAGGAGACCCCTGCAGGGAGCACCATGACTATTATTGTCTAAATCTATTGAGGTATACACCACCAATTACTATGCTATTATAACCAATTAAACTAATACAGGGAGGGTATAGTTGCTGGTCAAGTTTTGACTTACCTTCCTCTGCAAAAGAATAAGCAACACTCATCTTGAGTAAAATAATTAAAGAAAACATGGAGGCCCTTTTTTTTGGAATCTATTAAAAATAAATTTATAAATATATTAGGACAGAAATAATGTTGTAATAAAACACTTTTTGCTTTTTTAAATGTCACGAGTGAGTTTTTTTCAATAAGTAGTGCATCTGCCTATCGTAAAACAGATAAAGTCCCGAGGGGAGCAGTCTATTATCCTACTTTGCAACACGTAGTTCTGTAAAAAATAAAAGAACATAATCATTGGTCTTAGTATTTGCCTTTCTTGACAAATAATATATGAAAACAATTGCAAATTATCTCAGAATATCACTTACTGCATCTAAAGTAAATTTGAACAACCCCTTTCAAGGGGTATATATCTCCTCCTTTTGTAATAAAAAGATATTACACATTATACAGGGAACACCGAGGGACAAATTTACTAAAATTCCCCCAAAATCCCTCGAATCTCTTCAAAATTCGATAAGCATTCGGCTATCGAATGCTTATCGAATAGTTTTAGGCTATCTTTTTCCACGATATTTGATTTTACGAAGAAATCATACTTTTGCCTTCGAGCCTCCGAGAAATTTGTACAATTCGAACGATCGAGGCATTTGATCGAACAAATGGTATTCGAGCAAGTCTTTGCAAAAGAAACCTATGGGGGGGGGTTCCCATAGGCTTCTATTGGTATTCCGTAGGTTCAATCTGGCGAAGTAGGCATTCAAAGAAATTTAAAATTTTAAATCCTCCGATCATCGAATGGTCGAATGATCGAATATTCGATCATTCGATCTATTCGATAATTCTTATTTTTGGTATTCGATGATTAAAGTGGCCAAATTTGCATATTAGAATATCCAAAAAAAATTGCACAATCGGTATTCGATCGAATTTGATCAAACTTCGATCTCTTCACGCAAATTTTGTAAATTTGCCCCTGAGTATCACTCTTGCTTTATAAGGAATAATGTGAAACCTACTGTAAATGATAATGATATTAGAAGTCACTATGGGTTACCTTCTTCTCGTGTGAATTTCGCTTCTCTTGTAATCTTCAGTTGAATCACCATTTATTTATATGGTTCACTAACCCTCTCATTATCAAATGAAATTATGTCATCATTCTTTGTAACATTCCAAACAGGATCCAGCCATAAAAATCAACATCCTGGGTACTTTTTAAAAATAGATTCTAGTTAATCTCACTGTCATTTTAATGAAAAATGGGTTGATACTTAATGACTGCCAAGATAACTAAAAATAATAATCACCCAAAAAATATTTAGTCTAATCTTCATTATTACCTAATTTAAAATAGTTTTAATACAAAAATAAAACTACAATACAGGTATGGGGCAGAGTTTTGTCGCAGAGCATCAGATCTGCCGGAAACGATTGGAAACCATCTGTGTAGTTCTACCCTTAAGGAGTACTGATTATCCACCTGAGGCTAATCACACCCAGCTGGTTAGTCAATAGCATGTCACTCTGCTACACACCTCCCCTGTTACTTAGTTACATAGTTAAATTGGGTTGAAAAAAGACAAAGTCCATCAAGTTCAACCCCTCCAAATTAAAACCCAGCATACACCCCCTCTCCCACTCTTTCACACAAACAGGAGGCCCTGACTTCTGCAGCTGAAGCCCAACTTTCCAACCCTTGTCTGGAAAAGAAAATTGACCCT
This sequence comes from Xenopus borealis, assembly GCA_024363595.1. NCBI lineage: Eukaryota > Metazoa > Chordata > Amphibia > Anura > Pipidae > Xenopus > Xenopus borealis. The sequence continues at coordinate 127,311,110 of CM044447.1, read as the reverse complement.
AAAAAAAGGTTGGGGATTTATGCATTATCTCCAAAGTGTGGGCTGCTGACCTCCAGATACCTAGGTACTTCTTGAACCTTTAGTGGGGACATTTAATAAAGAAGGATGTTTTAATTTTCTTTGGCTGGGTGGCTGGCAATCTGGGCATGCAGAATTTCTTTATCGAAATGCCCAACCAAGGGAACTGTATGAGCCAGGTTAAACACAGCCCTTATTAACTCCCTAGGAATCATCTTTTATATTTAAACCTTGTGTACTCTTGTACACCCTGTATAACACACCCATATGCAATTCAAAATGAGGAAAAATATTAGCATTTTCAGGTACAATTACTTTATCTCCAATTTTTACAACTTTTTCATACAGTTTAGCTAACACAGTGTCCTCTCTCTGTTTTCTTTCTAAGGTCAGAAAGAGCAGATTAAATTAAACAGAAAATATCAAGACCCTCCTGCAATTTCCGAAAAGATTTGGGACCTCCGACAGAATACCCCAAAGTAGTTTAGTCCAAATTTTAGAAACACAGTCCTGTTTGTCTATTTGTCTCTATTTCCGGGACTTTCTCCAGGGCTGTGTCTGTGTCAAAATATCTGGTGAGAAAGGAAATAATTTATCAGGTGCTTCACAGGAGAAGGTGTTGGCATTAAAGAAATACAGAAAGCAACTCAGGAGTAGGCAACCATGGTTCAACTGCCAAAACGAGACCCAGGCGGATTCGCCCATCACTAATTACCTGGGCTGAAGGATACTTTTTTACCTCCCCATGATACTATAAACAACTGTGTAGTTGATGAGCTCTGTGGGAATTAACTCAGAATGATAATGGTCCCGGAAAATGAATCAGCCTTCTCCGTAACTTGTTTCCCCTAGACCTTCACCCTTACCACAGATACACACTGACTTTCCTCAATAGTTGCTGTGGCTGTGGCTGTAGTTTTGGCAAATCAAGTCCATATCAGAAACATTGACCCCTGTCACTTTAACAGTCGGGAGGGTGGACCCTGGCTCTGTGGATGACTATTGCAAACCTTAGCCTGGATCAAGTTCCTCTCCTTCCTTTTATCTACCTGTTATAAAAGTCCATCAGCCGCTGAGCTAAAACTCTGGGCTGTGAGGAATATGGATCAGGCCAGAATCACTGGCAGTATAACTCTGATGTAAGGCCCAGTCTGTCCATGACAGCAGACTTTACATCTTGATAAACATTATCAAGATAAATGTAGTCTAATGTTTCTGTAAGCTGATGGTGTTCACCAGTCAACAGCGGAGCCAGTAAAATTGCCCACTGATCCTCAAACCTTTATAGCTGACTTTATGATGTCAGCACGCAACGGCGCAAAATTTTTAATATTTAAGGGGACATTTTGTATTCTCATATTTCCCATTATAGGAGTTTGTTCCTGGTTCTTCTGAGCTTTAAAGCTATCCTGTCTGAATCTATTTGATTCCTGTTGTGACCCTTGCCTGGCTTTTGACTACTCTACATTCTGTATCCTGACCCCTTGCCTGATTATTGACTCCGATTCTGCTTAAACCCTCTGACTGATGTCCTGGTTTGACCCCTGCCTGACTTCATTTGTACTCTGCCTGCCCCGATCCAGCCTGATCTGACTATGAATTTTATCTACGCTTTATACCATGACCTTCTGCCAAAAGACTTTGATAACAGTTGTGCCCCTTTGTCTAGCTAGAACTTTTGCCTTGCACCTCTAGTAAAAGTCCAGGTGGCATCTGAGTATCTGAGGGCTCCTCCCGAAGCCAAAGGTGGTAACACTACTGGTGAAGCATGAGCCAAGACCAGGGTGTTTGGCATTTGTTCTGATGTTGGGTGCCAACCGTGACATTTGGAAGGCCAATTACAAGGGGAACTGATTCTAGTTAGAGACACAAATCATGTGTTTAGTTAGAGCACAAGGGCAGATAAGATTTTGTTTTGTGTATTTAGCTGAGACAAGCACATTTGCTGACATTGTGGAGAAAAGTGGACATTTTCCATATAATGTGCTGTCAGCCCTGCTAAAATCAAATCAAATGGACATGGAAGAGAAGTAAAGAATACTTTGCATGTCAAAAAACATGTATTTTACTCCAAATGTATTAATGATTGAGGATTACTTTATGTAAGTTCAACTTTAATTCATGTTTTTGCACTTGAGTAGTAAGTTTTTAATAACATAATTTGCTGTGTCCATCTGTTCCTTTGAATTATCTGACACTGCTCATGGATCAAGCTTTTCATAATGACATTCTTTAGACCAAGCTTTTGTCCTAAAGCAACTAAATGAAAAGATAGAATAAGTTATATAATTTAAACAATACTATATGCTGAAATCCTTGTGTGTGTGTATATATATATATATATATATATATATATATGCAGCAGGGAATGCAGCTGACTTATTTTGAAACAACAAGAGTTTTTTTAGAATAAGTTTTGGCAGTAGGTAATAAAGTTATTTACTGTAAAAAAATGTTACATTTTTTAAATTGTGGGGCCAATGAAATGCAAATGAGATATAACTTATTACATGTTTAACCCAGCAACATTGGAAAGGTGGCACTGGCAAGGAATGTAAATTTAAAATTTTTAACATACAATCACATTCTACAAAAAGTCAAAGCTAATATTTATTTTCCATAAGTAGCAGAATCTGATACTGGACAGAAATTCCCACTTCTCTGCATGCATTCATATAATTTCAGAAATAAGTGGTTTTCTTATATCTCCATGGATAGAATGCAAAGGTACAGACTTCCATTGGAGGGGGGCAAAAACCTGCTAGAAATTCTGACATAGACGTAGAATGTCTGACTTGTAATTAATGTAAAATACATTTAAAAAACAAGTCATCAATTCAATCATAAAATATGTTCTGCAGAATATAAAACATAATTTATGATCTCAATGAAGAGCTTAAGCACACAATGTGGCATACAAAGCAGCCCAGGGTTTGGAAACAGTTGCTTTGTTTACAGAAAGAGAGATCCTATATTGTTGTAGTTCTATAAATATTGCAATTAAAGTGAATCTTTTCCTTCTGTTCTGTACATGATGTAGATGCCAGTAATGCTCATGACAATAAAAAGGTTTATTTACAGTACCAACTAATAATTAATGCAATATTGAACAATAATTGGTCTTCAGACTAGGCAACTGCTCAGGTACCCCTAGGGGTTCTAGCCACACAGTTGGTGAAAGTCATCATTTCATGTTAGGTCATATATGAATTATTGTGCCCCAGACCTGAGGTTCAATGATTTTGGCCTTATAGAGGCAGGTGCAATATGGCGAGTGCATGGAGAATGGTAGGCAAAAACTTCGTTCTCAGCAGGTAGATTAACTGTAAGTACAATAATTCAGCATTTTTTTAACGTGTGACATTTTATTACATGAAAAATTCAAGGAAAATATAACTGCTGTGAATGTGTGAGGACACTTTTGGTGCTGCAAAATTCAATACTGATTGAAACCTTTACAATGAACTGTGTCACTCATACATATAGGGGCAGATTTATCAAATTCGTGTGAACGATTTGAAAATTCACTCCAATAGTCTAATATTCGGGCGCATCTAATAGATCAAATAAATTGAATAAATATATATTCGATCGCTCGACTATTCGCCAGTTGCGGAACTTGCCCTTTAAATTTCTATTTGACTGCCTACTTCGCCAGATTGAACCTACCGAATTGCAATAGAAGCCTATGGGAAACCCATAGTCTTTTGCCAAATTTCAATCGTACGATTGAACGCGTCAAAACTTTCTACGTGTTCGACTGGTACAAATTTTTCGATCAATCAAACCCTTTTTTTATGATTTTTTTGTAAAATCGTTCGATCATACGATTTTGGAAAATATTGCTCAGAAACTGGCAAATATTTTATTCGATTTTGGCGAATATTTATTCACCAATTATTCAAAGCCCGAATTCGAGAGCTAAAAGCCCTTGACAATTCGAGCCTTAGTAAATCTGCCCCATAAAGACACTTTCACATTAAATGTGATTCATGTAATTTTAGAGGTTTTTTTGTCTAAACTAATTTTTAAAAACCACGAATGTCTAGATATTTATTAAAATATTTAAATATAAAAAGGCTAATGAATAAAAGCAATGAATGAATGGAATGAATCTGAATAAGAATAAGAAACCTCAAACTTTAATCACTCCAAAATTTTTGGGGAAAAAACTGAGAATAAGGGGGTAATTTACTAAAACATGTTTTTTTTCTTATTTTCAAAAACAAATAAAAACTAATTTTTTTGAAGTATTTCAAAAATCCACAATTTCACGAGTTCACTAAAATATCAGTATCAATATTTCATATTTGTTCCTCTAAAAATCAAATTTTATTGAACTGAATTGTACAGATAAATCAAAATCAGAAAAGGGGGTACGAGGTTACACATCACTAATGCAGACCTATGCAGACCTATGCAGAAGAGGAGCGCCAGGATTACAGTGGGACATATGTGGAATAGCCCCCATGCAGTCTAAAGGTAAATATTATTAGTATTATTTCCAAAGTATTCCTATATTTTTTAATTTGGGGACATTGTGCATATACATTAGGTGCAGACATCTGTGCTCCGTTTGAGGTAATACAAAATAGTAGTAACTGACATTAGTCCTTAGCACCAAGGTTTTCTTAAAACTGCAAAAACCTAGGCTCTATATGTGTGTCTATATGCGTAAGTTCTAGAATTGCAATCTGCTTTTCCTTCTAAATAAATATAGTCCAGCAAGAGTTTTAAAAGTTTTGTTTCTGTAGATGCCACTGTGAAGTTGCTGCTGCTGGGGAAAGTGGCTATAATCAACAACAAGGACTGGAATTGTCATTTGTGAAGGGTCCATCTCAGACTGTATAGGTGTCCTCCAGCTTCCCTGACACACTCTAGCCTACAATCATGCAGCAATGCAGCCAACATGTCTGCCAAAGGCGCTAGATGTTCTGTATTGATAGCCATCTAGTTGACCTGAGGCAGGAATTGACTGCACAAGATTAGATTGGAGACAGAGCATCAACATCATGATTGTCAGGCAAGTGATGACTGGTGCACAAATGCTCTGCTGGCAGTCCTGCCCTGCATGTACTTGCTTCTGCTGATCTGATAAAGAGTCACTCCCTGGAACCTCTACTGCACCTCTACCACCACCCCACATGTTGTCCAACTGGCTAGGGCAAGGGGTGTGGAAGGGGGTCCGACACTGTGTGCCCACAAGTATGTGTCCTATCTGCATCACTGCTGTCATTTTCCAACTTCCAGTGGCCAATACCTCTTCACTACATTACACTACACAAGCCCAGGAAACCTTTAATAAATAAAATAAATCATTTTTCAATCAAATTCTTTGTGAAAGACAAGAAGGTGCTCCAGTCAGTAAGTGCCCATTGATTGGAGGGAACATAGGCAATGGGATTTTACATATGCTGGGCAAGTGTTACTTCCTGTTTAAATTGTGGGGGGTCAAACATTCCCATCACTTCCCCTTTGTATTGTAAGGTTCAAACATTGCCATCACCCCCCCTTTAAATTGTGGGTGGTCAAACATTGCCATCACTTCACCTTTAAATGTTGGGGGGGTCAAATATTGCCATCACTTCACTTCCCCTAGATTGTGGCTCTAAAAGTATTACTATAGCTTCCCCTGGTAAAAGTCTATATTTTCATCATCATAAGGTGAAACCCAAAAAACATGTGAATTCTAAGCTCTCGGTAGGACACAATGGTACTCAACAGGCCAAACCTGGCATATTTTTTAGTTTTGAAAAAATCTGAAATATCATTATGCAAATTCAAGATTTTTTAGCATAGAAAAACAAATTTTTTTTGGAAAAACCCTCCAAAGACTCAAACAAATTGTGAAAAACCCCAATATTATTGTAGTAAATTGGTAACACTTTAATAAACATTGAACTGAAAAAAATATAAATAAATAATAAATGACCCCTGAAAAGTCTCCAACATGCAAAAAGTACCAGACTTAAATTAAAAAATTAAAATCCCATAAAATGGACAGGGAGAATAAATAAAGAGCAGTCAAATCTTATGGGTTTAAAGCATTTATTATTCTCCAAATGTATTATTTTCTGTTAATACCTTTATTAGTAAAGTAATTAGGATCATGCACTATAGTGGTGCAGTTATTTAGAACACAAGTCGCAGTCTTGTAATTACGGAGGGTCTCAGAAATCTTGCATTTCTTGGGCACTGAGCATTTCATAAAGACGTTTGTATGAAGGTCGTGACTAAAAAAAGAATCTAAGCAGAAAGAGAATATAACATGAGCCGTACTATATGTTACTATTTGTATACTGTATGTTCCACAAGTCAATATTTTGTTTCTCATACAGTATGTTGCCAACCAAATGTTTTTCTTCTCTGTGATAACAACACAGTCCAAAGAAAACATTTTTTACAGATATAATATCCTTTGTGCCACTGTTTACATTTCCACCTATCAAATAGAGGTAATCAATACACAGTTCTTTACAAGTGCTCAACAATTCTGAAATTGCTGACTACAAATCCCTGCAAGTTTTAACATATTAAAGTAGAGAATGTACCATTAACAACCACCCTCTGTACCCGATCCTGTAGCCAGTTCCCGA
>CM044447.1:127269681-127285551 GCA_024363595.1 Xenopus borealis | reverse complement strand
AAATTGACAAAATGTCTAGCCCCATGTCAGATTTCAAAATGAAATATAAAAGAATCTGTTCGCTTTTTTGAGAAATGAATTTCAGTGCAGAATTCTTCTGGAGCAGCACTTCTGGGGAGAAGATGTAACCAAGAAAAGGGATCTTAGATACCTCAAAGATGCATTTCTCTAATTTGGCAAAGAGAGTTCTTCTTCAGATGAGAGAGAACTACCTTTAACCTGGGAGCGATGAGTTTACAAGTTGTTGGAGAAGTTTAAAATGTCATTGGGATTTCCCCAAGAGGTCCTTGGAGACTTCATTCACTCATGGAAGATGGCGGGGTCATTGCAGAGACCAAAGAGCATTACGAGGTATTCATAATGCCTGTCCCAAGTATAGAAGCCGTCTTCTATTCATCTCCTTCATATATGTGGATGAGATTGTATGCCCTGCGTAGATCCTACTAAGTGAAAATTTTAGCCCCTTTCAGTTGATCAAACAGTTCAGTGATAAGAGGCAAGGAGTATCAGTTTTTAATAGTAATCTTGTTAAGCAAACCACCGTCCTTTTTCTCCATGAAGAAGCCTGCCCCTGCTGGAGAGGTAGAAGGATGGATAAAACCCCACTGGAGGTTCTCCTGGATATAGTTCTTCATGGCAGAGGTTTCTGCAGGGGACAGGGGAGAAGTGTGACCACTGGGGGGCATGGTTCCAGGAAGAAGATTGACAGGGCAATCATATCGATGATGAGGAGGGAGGAATTCCACCAACTCTTTACTAAAGACATTGGTAAACTGTAAAGACATTGTAAACTGTTGGAAGTTACTGCAGTTCAGTAGATGAGATGGTCACACGGTGGAGAGGAGTAGTGGGTAAACGATGTTCTTGACAATAAGTACTTCAACGAGTGATCTGTTTGGTGGTCCAATCTATGGAGGGATTGTGCAGTCATAACTATGGCAACCCCAACACCACAGGAGAGGAGGGACAAGAAATAATTAGAAATGTCAATTTCTCAGAATGCAAAGCCCCAATCTGAAAGGATAGTTCCCCCTTCATCATGGAGATACGGTCAGATGCTAGGGATCTGTCATCACTAGTAAAGGTTCGCAAGGGAGTAGACATGGGATACAGGGGAACACCCATCTGTTTCGCTAAAGCAATGTCCATGAAGTTTCCTGCAGCCCCAGAGTCAGGAAACTCTGAAACTTGAATAGTTTAGCAGGTAGCTGGATCTGTAGAGGTAGGCAAAACTTGTTAGAGTTTACTTGGAGCTCTGATGTAATTCCACCCACATGAGACACCCCAAGTTTACCTGGGGAAGATGGATTTCTCGGCTTCACAGCACAGGAATTGGCAAAATGGACTTGACCACCACAATACAGACACAGCGGAGTGTCTCCATAGTTTTTCCTGCTCCAAGAAACCTGCCTTTCCAATATGCATAGGTTCTTCCTGAGAGGGGACAGGTGGCTGCTGGGAAGAGGTGGGCAGGAAAGGCAGTTGGAAATGTGGAGCTAATGTAGGTTGGGTTGGAATTTCTTAGAGTGCTGCTTGACTGTTTGATGCTCTCTGAAATGAGTGTCCATTTTAATAATGAGAACAATCAAATCCTCCTGTAATTCAGGAAGTTCTCTGGAAACAAGGTCATCTTTAAGTTGAGTAAAAAAACAGCTTTGTATGCCTCATCATTCCAATTATTTTCTGCAATTAAAGTTCTAAAGATAATTGCACACTGGCACTGAAACTTCCCGCCCAATCTGCAGGAGTCAGGATGAGGCATTATTGACCTGACCCGGGGCATCAAACACAGTACAGAATGCCTGGAGGAATTATTTGGCAACAAAGGTCAATGGAGAAGACTTCTCCCAGAGAGGTGTTGCCCAATCAAGTGGCTTAGACCTCACATAACCCACTTTCATCCGCTCTGAGAAATATTGTGAGAGCTGAAATTCAAACTGGATAAGACACTGAGTGACGAACCATCTGCAGGCTAGTGGGTCCCAATTATAATGAGGAGGAATGTACAGCTCATGAGCTGATGAGACCGCCTGAGAGGGAGCAACCACGGTGGGGGGATTCAGCGCAGCCAGAGGAGTGGGAGGCATACAAGAAATTAGCATTTCAAGTACTTGCCTGATGCAGATTTGCTGAGTCTCCTATGCTTCCATGTGGGATGCCAGCCCCTGAAGGGCTTTTCCAACATCTGGCGTAGCTTCCTTAGAATGGTCAATGGCCTGATTATAATGGCAGGGGGCCAATATGTTTCCAGGGGGAGTAGATCAGACCAAGAAGGAAGCTTAGGGTTAAGTCCAAGTTCACAGTACAGACAAGGGATCAGGTAACATAGTAACATAGTAACATAGTAAGTTAGGCTGAAAAAAGACTCGCGTCCATCAAGTTCAACCTTTTTTTTTTTTTTAATTTCAACTGCCTAACTGCTACTTGATCCAGAGGAAGGCAAAAACCCCATCCTAAGCCTCTCCAATTTGCCTCAGAGGGGGGAAAAATTACTTCCTGACTCCAAAAAGGCAATCGGACTAGTCCCTGGATCAACTTGTATAATGAGCTATCTTCCATAACCCTGTATTCCCTCACTTGCTAAAAAGCCATCCAACCCCTTCTTAAAGCTATCTAATGTATCAGCCAGTACAACAGTTTCAGGGAGAGAATTCCACATCTTCACAGCTCTCACTGAAAAAACCCCTTCCGAATATTTAAGCGAAACCTCTTTTCTTCTAAACGGAATGGGTGACCTCATGTCATCTGGAAAGACCTACTTGTGAATAAAACATTAGAGAGATTATTATATGACCCCCTTATATATTTATACATAGTTATCATATCACCCCTTAAGCGCCTCTTCTCCAGCATGAACATCCCCAATTTGGCCAGTCTTTCCTCATAGCTAAGATTTTCCATACCTTTTACCAGCTTAGTTGCCCTTCTCTGTACCCTCTCTAATACAATAATGTCCTGTTTGAGTGAGGGAGACCAAAACTGTACGGCATATTCTAAATGTGGCCTTACAAGTGCTCTATAAAGTGGAAGAATGACCCCCTCCTCCTGTGACTCTATGCCCCTTTTAATGCAGCTCAAGACCTTATTGGCCCTTGATGCTGCTGACTGGCATTGCTTGCTACAGCCAAGTTTATCATCTACAAGGACTCCAAGGTCCTTTTCCATAATGGATTTGCCTAGTGCAGTCCCATTAAGGGTAGCAAAAGTCAAGATCCAGGCAGAGATCAATAGGCAGGCAGAAAGGTATCAAGGTCAAGTTCAGGCAAGGTCAAAGGCCAGGAATCAATATTAGAAAAAAAATTCAAACACCCACAAATACACAAAACAGATCTTATATTCGGGCATTGAACACGTGACCAGGAAGAGCTTATATCTTCCAATTTCGCCACAAGCGAATGACGTCATTGTGCCAGCGTCAGGATGTTTCTGTTGCTACACTGGTGCTGTAACCCACATGTTTGCCAGTGAGTGCCACCTTGAATGAGGTGCCGTAGAGGAAGGACATGCCCCCCAGCGGTTCTGACACAGGGTCTACACTGGTGGTTCCCAACCTTATCCTTATTCAAATGTAAAAAGAGTTATAGAATAACACAAGAATGCCTAATGGGTGCCAATTAAGGTTGTGATGTGCTGGAAACTTGCTTCCAAGCAAGGAATTGAAAAATAAGTTCCTGCTTTGAGGTCCCCAAGAGCAATATCCAAGAGGTTACATACTACTCAACGGAAAATGAAGAAAAAGACAAGGCAATGCAGACACAATTCTGTAACATTGTGGTTATTTATTACATTGAATGAAGCCTGTGTGCATTCCCACTGCAGAAGGAGCAGTTCAACCTTTCATAAAATGCTTGACAACAGGTTTCTTGTAGATATTTTTTGTAAATGTGCAAGTGTCCATTGTGCATGAGACATCCTCCTTTGCTCTGAGTTTTCCATGGATATTACATTTCCCAGGTACTGTGCATTCCATTAGGATAACTTTGTTTGCAAATGATACATATTTTTTAACTGAACAAAAGAAAATCAACATATATGATTTTGACTTACATCACAGAACAAAGTGCTACAACCCTACCCTCTTTTTTTGTGAACTTTTTACCCTCCGATTATTAGCAATACTGCTCACCCTCTCACTGAGAGTGGCCAGGTGCGAATGCACCGGACATGTTGCTTAAATGTACACATTCACAGGCACATTCAATGTTAGCAGGTCACTCACCACTTGTAGTTTCTGGTCCGGGTGCAGCGCCCCAAGCCCAAAGCTTGGGGAGACTCCACAATCAGTACATGTCCTATATAGTGTGCACTCCACGGATCAGCAGACAGCGGTAATTTTAAAACCGCTTTATTTCCCCGATAATGCTCCTAGAGTGTTTCGTATTGTTTTGCACAAACTCATAGGCATGAGTATGTGTGAGACCACACAAAACACTTTAGGAGTATTGTCGGGGGAAAACTGTTTTAAAATCCCCACTATCTGCTGATCCATGGAGTGTGTGCTATATTGGAAGTGTACTGATTATATGATTTTGAGAAAAAAATAAGATATACAGATGCAGTCACTTGGATTTGTAAGTTAAATGCGTCGTGACTTAACTCATCTAACCCATTTATCCCACTTAGCACAGAATATTGTGTCACAGCATCCCATCCAATTAAAGAGTTCACCATTGAAAACAATGGTGATTTGGTATGCTAATGAAAAGGTTAATGAAAAGGTTAAATGCATTAAATGAGTTAAGATTAGTGATGGGCGAAACGGCCGCGTTTCGCTTCACCGAAGAATCGGTGAAAAATTCGCGAAACGAGTCGCGCGTCGTTTTTGACGCGCGTCAAACGCGACGCGTCGTTTTCGTCGCGTCGCGTCAAAAACGACGCACGACTCATTTTTGGTGGCAAATTTTTGCCCGCGAATTTTTCTTGCCGTTTCGCGAATTTATTCGCCAGCGGCGAATCGCGGGAATTCGCCGCGAATTCGCCCCTGGCGAATAAATTCGCCCATCACTAGTTAAGATAACTTTAGGGCTAATTCTTCAATTATCCCTGAGTCATGACACATTTAACTTACAAATCCAAGTGACTGCATCTGTAAATAACAGTACATTTTAATTACTGGGGTTCTTTATATTGTTTATTGTAATGGAAATGTTCTGTTCAACTTTAAGAAACAACAAAAACAATAAAAACTCAAATCTGCAAATATATATATATATATATATATATATATATATATATATATATATATATATATATATATATATATATATATATATATATATGGTATTATGTTTCTGTATAATTTAGCTGTTAAATGAGCCAATTGAACAACTTTATCACTGTATTAAATGAATGCAATGTCAAAAACATTTTTGTATTTGAATTTGTGCACTAATCTTATTTAAGATGCCCCTTGGTGGTCATGGTTTGAGAGTCTATGTATACAATATTAACCAACAGAATGAACTGCAACATGCCAACAGGGTGTTGTTTGAATACTTACCTGTGCTACTTCTGCAGTTTGGTGAAAAGCAACATATCACTTCTGGCAGTATTTGCTCATGTTGATTGCTGGATTTAAAGCTTTGGTTGCATTTTATGGTTGCTTTTCCAATGGCATCAAATGCTAAAGGGTGAAAAGAGACAAAAATTTGTTTCTGCTTGTAGGTGCAAAGTACAGAGGGAAATGAATGCAAGAGGACCTTGAAATGAACACCTGCCTTATTAGCAGGTAATTTCCTATGTTCCCTTAATTTATCCTGCACAAGCAAGTGAATAATCTGATAATGAATCCCATTATTGAAGTTACACACATCAGTTCATTACTAAGTCTGTAACAAAGAGTGCCAGAGGTTGGTGGGTACCATTTTGATTAAATTCAGGTTCTCATCTATGCATTTGTAGAAGATTTTAGGCTGGGTGGGGGAAAGGGGGATTTGCCAGAGTGCAAACATTGCCCACCAAAAGAGGGAGAGGTGACCTGTGCAAACTTCCAACCCTACTGTGGCATTTAACCTGGTACAAGAATCAGTGCAGCTTGATATTATGCTTCCACTACAAAAAAAAAAACTAGTTACTGTGTTGTATCTCTAAAGAAAATAATGACATCCAACTTTATCTAATAAAGCCTTATATAACATGGGGAGACACATCATCACTGTTCATTTGGGGAGAGACAATCAGTCAGACTATAGGGATGGGCGAATTTGACCCGTTTTGACAAAAATCTGCTGCTGGCAAAAATTCTCAGTAATGCAGTCTATAGGCATCACATTTTTTGATGTGTGTCACATTTTTCACATGTGACACCATTCAAGTCTATGGGTGTCAATTCCGCAGCAAAACATGATGGAGAATTCGCTCATCCTTAGACTCTATCCTCCATTCCCTTGACTGGAAATTCACTTTCTATGGACCATACTTCTGCCCAGGAGGGTGTCTATTGACAGAGATTTTGGTTTATGTGCCATTAGGCCTGGCCTCCTGCTTGCCACTTGTGGCCTTCACAGCAACCAAAACCTGTTTCTGCAAATAAAAGAATATTATTTAGTAAAACAGAATACTTAATTCTACCTGAAAATAGCAGAAGAAGCATATTCCCCACTGGATTGGAAACTTGGAGCGGCATATGGATTACCTCAATTTCTTCTGAGAGGTAATCACAAGCAAAATAGTGCCATTAGCTTATACCTGAAGTTAAACATACAACATTTTTACATAATGCCAACAATCAACTCCTTCATTTAACAACTATCACTAAATGCATGGCTTTATTTGCTGAGATTCTGAATTCTGGCTCTATATGTGGGACTGAAGAGGACTGATTAAATGCATTTTTTTTGTATTCCATGGGGTACCTAGTATGGCAGGTAAGGATTAGTCTGTCTGCATGGCTAAATATTCTAATTTAGTGTCTGACCTAGTCCACCATCAGCAAGCAGATCAACTGTGACAATGCTTCCACACGAAACAAATTTATCAGGTTCTGGTGATCCCATTATGCACTCCATGTGTGAATCTATGGAAAATAAATAAGAGAAAACACATGGTTGTTAATAACAATGAATATATAATAATAATAACCATATAATAATATGATATATAATTATAAATATTATCATCATATAATAATATATATAATAATAATCAGGTTGTACTAAAACAGATGCACAAATTAGTTTTCAGATAGATGAGAAAAGTCAGAATCACAGCGTTCTATTGGGTGATCTGGAAGTATCCAGCTTCCTAAATGCATTAGAGCAGATTTCTCAGAGGTCATGATGCAAAATGTAATCTTTCTCAAGGAAAAAAATCTCTCGTTTCCCACAGATTTTTTTTTTCCACTTTTTATCAAATTACTCAAGACTATTTGTTTAAAAAATATCTTAATCCTATTTTTTTATTAAAGCACACCTCCCCATCAGTATAAAAAGTATAAAGATATATGAGCTTCTTGAGCTTTGGAAGCATCCTCCCATCCCAGATGCATTGCCATCATGACTGAATAGCCCAATAGCTGTAATAGATAGTCAACTGTAACATCAAAATGTATTTCAGCTGAGAAGGTGTTCAGATGGAAGAAAATGGACCACTTACCCCCTGCCTTGTAAGGCATAGTCCAGGCAGATGGGGACTGAACCAGCTTCCAAAGACGGAATCCACTGTCCCCCCCAACTGAGATAGACTTTCCTGTCCATGCAGTTTGGCTTCTGGAAGTAACACCTTGAATCTCAGCCACTGTGAAAGAGAAATAGTGTCATATGCTTAATTATACACAACCAGAACATGCCTCCCCAGAAAAAAAATGTTTTGTTTCAAGCACAGGAAATCAGGAGATGAAACAGAGCTAAAACTGGGAGAGAAGTAGAAGTGAGGCTATTGATAACAACTTTGCTAATGTCTTTCCAGAAAATCATGTTTGTCCACTAAAATGGTCAAAACTGAGATGAGACACTCTGTCTTCTCCTCTGCAAGAAAAAAGCCAGCATTTTCAGTAAAATGCTGAAAGACACATGGTAACTGTAAAGTGATGGGGTGTTATGGGGCCAACAAATAAAGTATAATTCAGAGTAAAGGAATGACTCAACCCATATCAAGAAAATGAACAGCCCATTGGAAAGTACATCTAACAGAGGCTCAGAAGAAATCCACACATTGTGAGCCTTCTCTTCTAACCCTCTCTCTGATTAACAGACCAGACACTGTTATGGGAGTCAGCAGAGCTCAGGGTTGAAAAAGATGGTTAGGTGAAGTGCACCTAGGTTAAATACTAAGTCCCCCAAAACCACGGAAGCCAACCCTGTGCCCCATTCAAACCATTCCCAGGGTACCCTTCACTCCAGCCACCTCCTCAGAACACCCTTTTAACTACTTTATTATGGGTTAAAATAATTATAAAAATGCATAATGTAATAATGGAACTGGTCTATAACCTACCTCTTGCTGTTATTACAGGGATCAGGACCATCATAATAGTCATGCTATGAAGATGTGCCATTAGGTTTTACTTGCTGGGTGTGACAAGGGATTTAAAGTTAAAGAAAAGTTAAAGAAAACATATTTTACAACATAACATCCTGGGAATAAGCTTTCAAAATAGACTGTACCATTACCAGAAGATAAACTATACAACACTACCATACATATCCCAATCTTTGTAACAGAGCATATCCGTCAGTTCTTTTCGAATATTAACAATCATTTTAGTTATATATTGAAACATATAAAATGCCTTACCACTGTCCAGGTTACCCAGGTATTAATTTTCTTTTGCTTAAACCCATTCTTACTATTTATACATAATTACAGCCCATGCTCATGAATCCCTATATCCTCCCTCCTTGTTAAAGTTCCAAACAGAAATGAGCCAAATAAAAAAGCTTGTACAGTATTTGTTGCTATAAAAATTATTTACATAAGAATGTATTCTTAATCTTTTTTTACCTTATTAAGCTTCATATTAACATTAATCTCTATGCAAGGATAAACCTCTATGCAAGGATAAACCCCTTCTTGTAACGTAATTTAAGTTGAAAAATCAAGTTCAACCTTCAGTCTGTATTTATCCTTCCTAACTGTGAGTTGATCCACAGGAAGGCAAAAACCCCATTGTATATACTGCTGGATGTGCTCTGCCAAGACAGATTGCATTTGTGTGTTGCATTTGTTCATGTCAAAAAAATATTTCACTGGTATGTATACTATTAGATATATAATCTCTGTATAACATAATTGCCTCTATGGGGTTATTACTAAAATTTTTATTTCTATTTTCTTCTCAAATTTAATTTTTTCTCTAAAAATTAGTTTAAAAAAAAAAATTCTAATTTGATATTTATGAAGTGTAAAAACCATGAAAAACTCTAATACAAAACTCTGGCAAGTAAAAGTAGTCAAGGTCCTAGTGACATCAATGGGAGTTGCACTGATCCAATTGGACTTTTTTTGGACGTTTAGAGGCTTTTACTAATTGTCTGAAAAACATGAATTTATGTTTTTTTTATGTATTCATATTTTCTCTGATCATTCAGTCCTTTTTTTTCAGTTGTGCTTTTTATATTTCAATCTTTTAATACATTACATGGCATTAGTGATTTTAGAGAAAATGAGATTATCCATGGTTTTACAAACCTATAAAACCACTAAAATGAGAATGTTGATACATTTGCCTCCCCAACTTCATTAGGTCAATAAAGTCTACTTATTTTTTCCCATCTCTGTTTTTGTTTTTCAAGGCCCGAATGGGATGCAAAAAGGTTGCTACTACTTTGTGTAACTGAACTTGGAAAACAGTACCTAAACATAAAGTAATGGGCATTAATAAATTTTAAGAACATCTTAGTACTGACAATAACACAGCAAACAAAGGCAGATTCATATCTGTAAAAATTATATTGCTTGTCCTTAAAAAAAGATCCTGGCCTTTTTCCCTAGCAAACATTTATAATGCTCTCATCAAAATGTTCTTATCAAAATGATCCCTGTACATTCTCAGTTTATTGCACTCTTCAGAACAAAGCATAGGTGCTAATATAATGACACATATGATAACACATCAACATACACGTAGCCCTCTCCCTGTACCCACTTCTACGTATTTAGTTCTACACAAACACCATATTTTATATTCCTTAGGAGAAAATGTATTATTCATTTCTGAGGTTTGCAGCTCAAAGATTTCATTAATATGTCAAACAATCCAAAATAATATTGCTTAAACAATAACATCTTTGTACTAGATTCTGGTGGCTAATATATACACACCCTATAGTGTTGGTTAATTTGACAAAGTCACAAGATACAGTAGAACCCGCATTTTACGTTTTTCAGGGGATCAGGAAAAAATTATATAAAATCAGGGAAATGTGTTAAAGTAACTTTTTATTCAAGTACTGAAAGTATATAAGCACGGGAGTCAGTTTTACTTTGAGACACAATATTTACTGTGTTAAAAACAAGGGATAATCATTGCAGTGTTAGGGGCAAATTTACTATTATTCCTGGAAATTAGCTCGACCAAATTCGCAATTCGATAAGCATTCGAATTCTTATCGAATTGTTTTAACCTATCATTTTGCAAGATATACAATTTCTCTATTAATTTGTAAGATTGGATACCGATCGTTCAATTTCAGGAAAAAAATTTAAAATTTCAATCAAGCGTCCGAAAAATTTGTACGATGCGAATGATCAAACGCTCCGATCATACAAATTGTATTCGAGCAGGACTTAGCCTCAGAAGCCTATGGGGAGCTTCCTATAGGCTTCTATTACAATTTGGTTGGTTCAATCTGGTGAAGTAGGCAGATGAATAAATCAAACATTTTGAATCCATCGATCATCGAATGATCGAATTATCGAATATCCGATTATTCGATCTATTCGATATTCGTGAATCGAAGGGCCAGAGTAATTGAAATTGACAATTTACATGCAGAACAGACAGAATCTAGTTAGTATTTTAAACCTCTTTATTTCACAAAAAATTTTTGGGAACATCAGGACAAATTTTTGATGTAAAATCAGGGAAAACATGACTTAAAATCAGGGAAATGCACCCATTGAAATACATTATAAATCGGTGGGACCACAAATAAAAATGTAAAATGCGGCAAAACTTAAAATCAGGGGAATCAAAATCAGGGTTTCACTGTATGTACAATTTATAGAGAAAAAACTACAAAGAGGCTGGGAAGGATTCTGAATTATATAAATGACATAAAATTGACAAGGAAAGGTTTCACCAAATAACAATAATGGAAGCCAACCAGAAACTACAGCAGGGCTTGATGGAGTAGAAGGGACCCAGTAAGGGCATTAATTTCCACCACTCTACCTAGTTCACATCCATGGGGAAAATTCACTAATGGACGAATTTCCTGAAGTGACCACTTTATTATTAAAAATGTCCCAAGAAAGCAAAAAAAAGATTCTCAATTGTCCTAGACATGAGCTCACGCTAAAACAAATGTGGCATGGGCTTCAAATCGTTAAAAAAATGTTTTTGAAAAATATATTTAACAGTTACAACTTCATAACATAATCCCACTTTCAAATCGGAAAAATCACCAGCATGTTTTCTTTGTTTATGACTTTTCATCATAGAGGATATTATGTCACTGACAAAAGATTGTTGAGGTAGTAGCTTCATCTTAGCAATTTGCCAGGTATAACCTGGAGAAGCAGACTCTGGTGTAACATACTGTAGTTTAGCTTTGCCTGATGAAAGGGCACAAAACTTTACTAGCACTGAGTTCTTTCACTAGTGAATTGTCCTCTTGGCCTTTTAGTAAATTGGCAATGTCCCTACATATTGTCTTTTGGGGATTTTTCTCTTTTGGTGATAAATCTGCCCCATGTATCCAGATGTATGAATGAGTGAGAAACTAAGGTCAAACGTGTAATAGAGGGGCATACAGGTTTTCAAGTTTTTTTTTTCAGAATGTTGGGTGTCAAAAATATAAGATCAAATTCAATCAATTGTTTTCCATGAACACAATTTGTTTTTTCTTGAACGCTATCTTCTTTACGAAGAAAAGTCAAACTAGAGTACAATTGTGCTGAATTATGGCATTAAGCTTGATTGCAAATAAAAATTTCATTGTTGAATTTATTTTTGAAAAATTTGTGTTTTAAAGATCTCCACAAAAAATGCTTGAATTCTGAAAATTCTTTTGACTTTTATAAAATATCTAGAAAATTTGAGTAAAACATGATTTCAGGATCATTTTTTTTCAACCTTGATTTCGTCAGAAATATTCAACAATCTCAAACTTTACCGAATTTGCCTCTTATGTTTTTTGCTGGGGAACATGTGGATGTCAAGTTACACCTTTTGTCATACCTTTCATTGCTCTGAAAAACAGTTTGAACGACAAGAAGAAAAATACATGAAACTAGTATTTAAACCCTGATCATTTTGAGTGAAATTACATGAAGAAATGTCACATGACATCTTCTCGTTGTAATGGTAGCGAACTTTCTTTAGACATAAATAGGATTTGTATGTTAACTGCATTAGGGGCTCCTGTTCACTTTACTCAGCTACTTCTTTCATATGTGCCTATTTATCAGAATTCAAATTTGTGAAGTTTTAGAGTTTTATCAACTTCAAATAAACTTTTTTTAATTAAAAAAAACTTGCTTATTTATTAAAAAATCCATATATAAATAAATAATAAATAGAAAATTCTATTTAATAAAATCAAATACCTTGAATGTGAGTTTTTGTGCTTTATAAATACAAAACATTTAAGCTTTTGAAAATATAATAAAAAATTTTTTAGTTTTTGAACTGTGGTAAAATTAAATGTGTTGATTAGTGATGGGCGAATTCACGGCGAATTCCCGCGATTCGCCGCTGGCGAATAAATTCGCGAATCACCAGCGAAATTTCGAAAAAAAACCAGAGTTTCGCGTTTGAAGTTGACGCGACGCGCGTCAAAAGCGTCCCTCGACTCGTTTCGCGAATTTTTCGCCAATTCGCGAATTTATCTGGAAATTCGCAAATTTTTCGGCGAAGCGAATCTCGGGAGATTCGCCCATCACTAGTGTTGATAAAATACCTGTACTGTACATATAATAATGTGTATGTATTAGTGCCATACCTGTACCTGCCACCTGTATCACATATTTTATGAATATCTCTCCCTACTGTACCTGCTATCCCACAGTCCCTTCCCAGAGACTATTATCTCACTATTACTATAGGCACCATCTCACCCTACTATACCTGCTATCCCACAGTCCCAGTCCATTTCAAGAGCACATTATCCCACTGCTACTATAGGTACCGTCTTTCCCTATTATACCTGCTATCCCACAGCCACACTCTTACAGGAGACTATTATCTCACTGTTGCGATAGGCACCCTCTCTCCCTTCTATATCTGCTATCCCATAGTCACTGTATCTTCCCAGAGACTATTATCCCACCGCTACTATAGGCACCATCTCTCCCTACTATACCTACTATACCACAGCCACAGTCCCTTTCTAGAGACTATTATTCCACTGCTACTATAGGCTCCATCTCCTTCTACTATACCTGCTGTCCCATAGCCACAATCCCTTCCTAGAGACTGTTATCCCACAGCTACTATTGACACCATCTCTACTTACTAAACCTGCTATTCCACAGCCACAGTCCCTTCCCAGAGACTATTATCCACTGTTACTATAGGCACCATCTCTCCCTACTATACCTGCTATCCCACAGTCACACTCCCTTCCCAGAGACTATTATCACACTGCTTCTATAGACACATTCAAACCACTGTACCTACTATTGACAAGCTACCACTTATTCCTGTCATTGGGGAGGGATTCTTTAATGATGTTATATCTCCCCATACACCAATGGATGAACAACCTTAGTTATGGTCAGTTTGAAATAAACTAGGGCACAATGCATTTTTTCTGAGAAGATTCTTCTTTAAATTACAGTATAGATTGTGAATTCCTGAAAGGAAAATGAAGAGAAAGAAATGTCTTGCAGATCATATTTTATTGCATCGAAAAGTATTTATTACATTGTAAGGTAGCCTGTGTGTATTTCTTTGGTAGAATAAACAGTTTACACAATGATTAAATTGCTTTAGATACCATTTCTAAAGGTGCATGTATCCATGTTGCAACTTTCTTACTTCTGAGTATACTGAGAACATCACATTGTACAGGTACATTGCATACCATCATGACACTTGAATTTTCACATTTCCATGATCTGTTATCTGGAAACCCGTTATCCAGAAAGTTCAGAATATAGAAAAAATTGTCTCCCATAGACTCCATTTTATCCAAATAATCCAATTTTTTTTAAATGATTCCTTTTTCTCTGCATAAACAGTATCAGATCAGTTTGTACATATTACTTTGAAACACTGTCATTTTGTGGTGTTACTGTTGAAGATGCAATTGTAATACTGTCCTGTTTATCAAATCTTCTTCCCATGATCCATTATATTACTTAGGGGCACATTTACTAAGGTTTGAATTCATTCAAAGTGAAAATTTGAATTAAAAAAATTCAAAATTTTTATTTATTTTGGGCTTATTCGACAATCGAATAGCCTAATATTCCATTCGAATTGACCAAATTTGAAAATTCAGATTCGATTGTCGAAGTACTGGCCCTTTAAAAAAATTTCAATATAACAATTCGCAAATAAAACCTACCGAATTGCTGTATATCCCTTTGAAGCTCTCTCTGTCTGTGCACCTGAATGTTTGTGTGTCTTGGAAGGGCCTTTGAAAGTATAATATAGTAAAACATACTTATAAATTATTGTAACCATACTAAATATTGTTTTCAGAACCTGATAGCAACTAATAATGCGATAAAATAATTTAGTTAATCTATGTGTTTCATTGACCAGAAATGTAATATTCACTGAGGTGGTGCAAAGATAATTTTCCTTTAATTCTTTGCACCATTTTTGACCTTCGCATTTGTGTTGAAGTAAAGCCAGAAAATTTGCTATTCTGTATGGTTTGACCCTAATGCCATGAAAGGAATCATTGGGAGAGCTGGAGTGTAGCACTCTCATAGACATTACCTGGGGTAAAAAGTACGGTATTTTATTCAATGCAAGTCCAGTGGCATCCCCTGAGTATGACATGTCTTCTCATTTAACAGTAGGAGAAGGCAATGTTTAGTGTACAAATAACTCAATACAGCACTATTTTACTGTCAATGCCATGCCCCCTTAGCCAACCCCTAGTGCTTACCTTTCCTGCATTGTCTATTGGAGGCATATCACTAACATCACAATTGGGCTCTTTTGCAGTAGAAGAGTATATTTAAGGTGTGAAAATAAAGTTACCAGGAATTACTTATATGCTGCCCTTAGTAATTAAACTGGCACAGTGCCCCTGACTCCTTCTTCAATAAAATTATTGCCTTTGTAGACAGAATAGTTTTTTATTTGCCCAACCAGCAAATGAGACTAATACCCGAATAAACTATGTTTTCTCTATGCATATAGTTCTGAGCTCCTACCAACTATGTGAACTATGTGTATGTGAACTGAGCCATTTTGATGAGGTCATGAACGGCAATTTTGAAAAGCTGTTATTTATGGAAAGTAGTTTTAGGAAGTATTTTAGCTTCTAAGGAATCAAGTGTGGCCTTCCTAATGTTATACAATTTTGAACACCTGTTAATTATTATGTCTTTAAAGGGGTTCCATGGAAATGTGACAGACAGGGCATCTTTCCAAAATTGTAACAAATAAAAACACAATGGAAACTTAAACATGCCAAGGACGAGGTCTACATGGGCTGGTGAGAGGATGAGGGTGGGATGCTAAAAGACAATGGGGCTCATTTATAAACACTGGGCAAATTTGCACCTGGGCAGTAAATCACAGAAACC
>CM044447.1:127246052-127266859 GCA_024363595.1 Xenopus borealis | reverse complement strand
TTGGTTTGTATCCTGTGTTAAATGCACACAAGAGACTGGCTCCACCAATATGACAGTTGCTCTGTCTGAGCTCTTGCCTTGACCCCAAAAGAAAAAGAGGACTTCAGATGGCAAATATGGACCCAGGGACCCAGATGTAGCAATATCTCCAGTTCTAAAACTTTTTAGTTTCCCCATTGTGGGACTTACTGTAGATCCTTGAACAAACCTGAAGGTTAGAACTACACTTAGAATGCCTGTTTGCTTTCCTCATTTCTTCTTAAAGTCCACCATGAAGGCTATTTCGAGAAAGATGGGTTGTGACAACGTCTTTGATATTTCTGAAACTGTGCCTGAATGCTGGGAAACTTGCTTCAGTGTTGCACTAGTAATAACAGTTTATTCTGGCTTAGAGTCTGAACAGCCATAAAAAATGTAAAAAAACGTTTTGTCCTGAATTAAACATCAGTAGAATTTAGTGTTTATTCATGAAGAAAATCACCAAATGCTGCACAAATATTTAATAGGTCCCCTAGTAAGATCTGTTGATCTGTGTAACAAGTTTAAATTCCAACACAATTTACCATGTCATTTACTTAGAAAGCTATTGCAACAAAGGGGAGTTGAACTTGGCCTAATTGTGTCTAATGTGTGCACAAAACATTTGCAATTGCATGTTATGAAGAATTGGGCACAGCTGCACTGAAAACTCTAGTTTTCACATAAATGGGCAGACTTAAATTTTGAATTGATGTGAATTTCTGTTTACACTAATACATCAAGGAGCAGATTTACTAAGGGTTGAAGTGAAATTTTTAATAAAATTAATTGTATTTTGAATTAATTTTCGGTTACTTCAGCTATTAAATAGCCCTAAATTCAATGTGAATTGAGAAAATTAAATGTTTAAAATTTCAAAGTACTGGCCCTTTAAAAAAAATTGAATTTGACTATTCACCCCGTTAAACCTGCTAAATTTCCATTTTAGCTTATGGGGGGAACTCGAAGAACCCTTCCTGACATTTTTTCTAAGTCCTGGAAAATCAAATTTTTGTGGGGAAAATTGTTCAATTCGATCGTTCGATTAAAAAGATTTTTAATTCGATTGAAAATGACCAAAGAATTCAATGGTCGAATGTTTTTACTATTTTAAATTCAACCCTTAGTAAATCTGCCCCTTAATGTTCTCATAACTCAAATGGGAGAGTGTTTATGAAAAAATTCTAACACCTTATCAGGAATATCAGGAAGGCTATTAACATATTCAAAATGGTCAATGGAAGTCTGCCACTGACCAGTAAATGAATTTGGCAGGTTTTAGGTGGCGAATATTCGAATTAGAACTGTCTCCACTGTTGAGGTGTGATAAATTAAAAATTTACATTCAAATTGGGGGATTAAAATTCGAATGTGTGAAATTGACACAATTTTTTTTTAATTTACTATTCAATACTTAATAAATCTGCCCCAAATGTTTCAAATGTGGGTATGTTCTTAAAAAGACTATGTTCTTAAAGAGACAAATCCCTGTTTAAGAGGTACTGTACTTGTTTGAATTAATAAAGCAGATTGTTCATACTAATGGTAACATTATGATAACATAAACGAAAATAAGAAGAAGACACAATTTTCTAGAATTTTTATAATACTTTTATTTTTGTTTAATATCATTAGAGCAAATTTCTTATGTAACCCAAACATCTCATGCTCGCATACTTGTTTGGAAATTCTCCTTTTTAAAGTTGCATTTGTCCACAGAGCATGTGGAAGGCTTTATCGATGAGATTTGGCATTTTTTAGGTACTGTGCATTGCATTATTACATTCTTATCTGTACGTGCCCAATATTTGGATACTGTGGACATAAAGCAGAAATGTGATAAGTACAAGGTTCACTATACTAATGGGCTGAGGAATTCAGTAAAATATAGAAAGGGCGTTTCATTTTTCTCTGTAATAGTAAAACAGTACCTTGTACTTGATCCCAACTAATATATAATTAATCCTTATTGGAAGTAAAACCAGCCTGTTTGGGTTTATTTATATATATATGTTTATATAATTTTATAGTAGATATTAGGTATGAAGTTCCAAATTATGTCAAGATAAGTTATCCGGAAACCCCCTGATCCAGAGCATTCTGGATAATGAGATGCTAATTCTAATAATAATTGTCCTGTATAGTTACATTTAAGATAATTAGTAAGTCAAAACTACAAGCTCATAACCAGTTCCACTATGTGGTTCCATTTTATCACATCACACTTGTACAGTACTTTATTTTGTCACCACAGGGCACCTGCTTGCCTTATGCATCCTTGTTTTGTTCATCAAGAAATGTGACCTAACTAAAATCAATTGCATGTGTACAATTGATAATTACTTTATTAACTTCTGTGGAGAACCTACTGGCGCACCACCCAGGAGGCTTAAGTGAGCAGTAGGATAATAATTGGGGCTCTCTGTTGGGGATGGCACTACTAACATAGTAGCATGGGCATAATGATTACTGATTATGGCCCTATACATAAAAGTACATTTGTAAATGTAGGGGAGAAGAGAAATCCTTCCCCTGTTACAGGCTGGAGAGCGACCTGATCTGTAGGAGTGCAGAAAGAGAGTTCCTGTTCCCTGTCACACTGCTAAAGCTTCAGAAGGAGAAACATGCAATTGGTAGGAGTGATTCTGCAGCAGAGTTACTTGTGATTCCAGTGTGAATCCCTTCAAGAGAGGATTTGGAATGGATACAGTATTGAGCCTAACAGGAAAACAGGCCTGGTGTAATGTTGCCTGCTATGTGGGAAGCAGCTACTTTCCAAAGGAAAAGGTACTCTGGGGAAAGGTAGTGCTACAGCGGAATAAGAGCTCTGGGGAAAGGGGCATTGCATTTTGAACTGTGTGCTTTTTAACGCCCAGAGAAGTGGGACTATTATAATCCTAAAGACTGCGTTGAACTAACAGTTAGAACATACTAGGAATTTAGGTAGTGTCCCATATATTCCCATACAGGCATGACTTGTGTATTAGTTGTTATAATACTGTTTATTTAAAGTTCATTTTTGTTCATCTGAAAACTGTGTGTTTTATTTTTCCTAGGGGATTCCCCTGAGGTAAGTTCCTCAGGGCTCCCTAGGTGGAGGCACTGCACTGTAATTCCCAGTTCCCAGTACTTTTCATATGAAAAAGGGACTCAGGGCCCCTGAATTGCAAGAAATATTAAATTTAAAGAGACAGTAACCCAAATTTGCATTACATAACTATATACTTACAGAAAACAGATATACACTTTTCATAAAAACAGCATGACATTATCTCTTCAACCTCTTTTTTATTGATATTGCTGGATTTGTAGCCTTGAGCACATTGCGTTGTTAATATGCCTCTCCAAGGAAAGTCTGCAAAAGACAGCAAACAAGACAAAAGCAAGAAAGCAACTTTGTGTACTGTTTTTTAAAACCTACAGGCTAGGCAAAGTTATTTTGGTATATTTATAAGTAACACAGACTGAGGATAACATTTATTAAATTTAGAATTTAAGTACAAAACACCATAATGCAAAATCCTGAGGCTAGCCCCTTTATCCTTGCCCCTCCCCTTTTAACAGCAGCTAAATTCCACAATCCCTAGCCTAAGGGGCCCACTTACTAAGGGTCCAAGTGAAAATTTTTATTAAATTCAAATTAAATTTTTTTTTATTTTGTAGTAATTTTGTGCTATTTCAACTATCGAAAATGTTCCCCCAAAACCATTTCATGTCAATTTTTCATTTTTTTTTTATTTGAAATTCAACCCTTATAAATGTGCCCCTAAGACCCAAACAACTTCCACACTGGTTCCTGACTTTCTGCTCCTTGTCCCCTTGATTACCTTCATGTAGTTGAGACTATTACTCCTTCCTGCTTCCTTCACCAACAAAAGGACAGGTGGGCAGGGAAGCAATGGTAAAATGGCACCTGATCCTCTTACTCTGCCCACTTCCCTCCATCTATCCCCTATACCAGAGGTGTTCATATTATTGTTTGTTTTTAACATTAAAACAACACAAATACAAATTTTGATAAATGGGCCTCTCAGTCTTATAACTTCATGAATACAAGGTTTTCAACTTTTCTCATCCATAGGTTCCTAAGAAACTGAAATTGAATTCTATTTCTCCAAACAAATAATATGAAGCTGAAATGTCAAGTGACCAATATAAGGTATAATATATTAACCCATCTACGGTATGTGTCTATCAGTTTATGAGAATGTACAGTATGTAAAAAACAAAAAAGTCTATATTTCTAGTGGAAGGTATAAAAACTCTTACCATTAGTTGTGGGAAATAATTTGAAAGTGTGATTTCCACCACATGGAACAAAAGTGCCAGTGACTGGAGTCTCCAAAAGGCATTCCAAATATAAATTGTCAGATACTCCTGCCAGAAAATATTTAAGTGTGATATTTCTAGAAAATGGATTATGGCAACAGAAAAGTTATAATTCAGCAACATCCTACTTTGATCATAAATATGTCTCAAATCGATTTTGGTTAAATGTGTCATGACTCGGGATTAATTGAAGAAACTGTATTTTCTTAACTCATTTAATGCATTTAAACTTTTTATTAGCATACGAAAGCACAATTGTTCACAATGGTGAATGTTTTAATTAGATGACATGCTGTGACACCATTTTCTGTGTTAAATGGCATAAGGGGGATATCTGGGTTTAGTTATTCTGCGTCAAACACACAAACCAAAGTGGCTTCATCTGTATTGTAAATTATAATCCCTTCAGATTAATTGTGTATATATACTGTAAAAAAGTAAGGGGCACATTTACTAAGAGTCGAATTTCAAATAGAAAAAAATTCGAAATTCCAATATCGATTTTTTTAAAAGGCTACTTTCGATAGAAAATTGACCTTTTTCGATCGAATAGGTCAATTTTTGATCAAATTAAAATCTTTCTAATTCATCACTCGATTCGAACTGTTCGAACTATTTTGTCCTTAGATTTTCCAGAACTTAGAAAAAAATCTCTGGAAAAGTGCTAGGAGCTCCCCCATTGGCTAAAATGGCAATTTGGCAGCTTTAAGGTGGCAAAGTGTCAAATTCGAAAGAGGCAGCACTTCAAAATTTGAATTTTTAAAATTTTAATTGAATTTTAGGCTATTCAATAGTCGAAGTAGCCAAAAATTACTTCGAAATTTAAATTTTTGAAATTCGAATTTGATTCAAATTTTCACTTCAACCATTAGTAAATGGGCCCCTAACTGTTCAAAAGCAAGCCCCAACCCATATGTAAATAGAGAGAGATAATAAGTTTCCTTCTACAGGTATGGCATGTCTTCTAGAAACCTGTTACCCAGAAGATTTGAATTACCTCAAAAACCTCTTACAATTCAATTTTTTTCTGAATATTCCAAGCAAAAACAAAATCCCAAAACCTCTAAAAGTGCAGTATGAGCTGATTTAAAGCAGTACAAAAGTATCAGTGCAACTTGCATTGGATTCTTTAGGTCCATGGCAACTATTACCTGGAAAAGTTTTTTGTTAGTGGTTTTATGGTTTTTACACTTTGGGGCAGATTTATCAAATTCATGTGAAGGATTCGAATTTTGATCAAATTGACCATTTTCTATTTTACGAATTTTCGAATATGGAAATTAGGTCACTTTGTCTATCAAATATGCAAAATTTGATTGCATGAAATAGATCAAATAAAAATCTATTTGATTGTTCAATAATTTGATGGTCGAAGAACTTGCCCTTTAATTTTTATTTGACTGCCTACTTCGCCAGATTAAACCTATCGAATTGCAATACAAGCCTATGGGAATCTCCCCCCCCTTTTTTACGTTTTCTTATCGAATACTATTTGTAGGATCGAACACTTTGATTGTTCCATTCGTACAACTTTATCAAGAAATCAAAAAGTACTCAAACCCTTGATAAATCTGTCCCTTAGTAAATCTCACCTTTATAGGGCTTTTTAAAAAAAAAAAATAAGAAAAAAATTGTAGAGATTTGTCAAAAACATTTAAGTTGTAGGGGCAAATTTACTAAGGGTCGAATTTCGAATTTAAAAAAATTCGAAAATTCAACCATCAAATTTTTTGGGGGGTCGTTTTTGATCGGAAATGGCCATTTTCAATAGAAAACTAATCTAATTAAAATCGTTCAAATCGAATGATTGCATTGTTCAAAACTGAACAATGCAAACAATTTTCCCCATAAAATTTTGATTTTACAGGACTTGGAAAAAATTGCAGCTTCCAGGAGGTCCCTCATGGACTAAAATTCGGCAATTCAGCAGCTTTAAAGTGGTGAATAGTCACATTTCTTAAAAGGGCAAATACTTAAAAAATTGAAAATCATAATTTTTGCAATTCAAATCGAATTTTGGGCTATTCGTCCAAAATTCAAATTTCATTTGACTTTTCACTTTGTTAGTAAATGGGCGGCTTATCAACAGTGTGCTAGATAGGATGTTTATGAAGCTTGCAAATTTTGTATATTGATACCATCAAATTGTAAATAACACAGAATCCACAAATTGCAATTTATATGTTAAATATACACATTATTGTGTATAATAACGTTATAACACAAGCAGCTCTTCAGGAGGTATTGTTTGCAAAGGATATTATTTCTTAGCTTATTGCATTCATGGGACCTGGCATAATGCTTGCTTCATCTAAATTGCATTCATGGGGCCTACCATATTGCTTGCTTCAGCTAACTTATCTTGCCTTGGTATAAAAAAATATTAACAGCTATGATAGATAAATAGAAAAAAACCCATCAAATATAAATGGCCTTACAATGTTGCTGTCTACATGATACCAGTTGTAAATTATAAGTTTAAAAGTCTCCTCTAAATCTCTTTTTTAACATATTTCATAATATTATGTCAGCTGAAACTATGCTACTGTGCACAGAAATATGTTTTATGTTGATCAACCTGTAACTTACCTGCTCCTGATATTAAAGGGATGAGACTCATTATGAGTAGGAACACGATAGCATAAACAGAGACCATTATGATTCAGTTACTGGTTACGACTGAAGAATTAGTCCTAAATTAAAATAAAACAACACATTCTGAGTCCCGAAATGTAAAACATTCAGCAAAAGATAAAACATTTTTAGGGGAATGTAATAAGTTAAGCCTTTGCGCAAACAAATTCTGCTTTGCGCGAATGCAATATACCTTTTGCAACCTGGAAACTGCTTAGCAACCACTTCCCCAAGTTGAAAGATCGTTTGCAAATTTTCTAGTTTGTGCTAATGAGCTGTCAATTTAATAAAATATCTTACTGAAAAAGTCACAATGTTTGCTCCAAAAGATTTCGACACCCTAAAGCACTTCTTAAGGGTGCGCAATTACAATTCACCCTGCGCAATAACGATTCGCAATACAATAACAGTTTAAGGAGCAATATTGCATTGCGAGATGTGGATTTTTACTCTTGTTGGTGCGCAATGTTTTGCTCTTAGCAACTTTAATTACATTGCCCTCTTTGATTTCAACTAAGGGGTTATTTATCAAAATCCAATTTTTTTTTAAAATAAAAAAGTCAGATCACACTAGAATTATTTAATAAAAACTCGAAAAAAAAATTAATCGGGAAAAAATTAGACTTTTTTGGATGCATGAAAACCGTATTGTTTTTCGGATTGTGATGTAAAAAATCTGGGTTTTTCATGAAATCGTTGTAAATGCCCGAAATGTTGTGATTATCGTATGAAACCCAGTGCAGACAATAATATTGTCAAATTGCAAATATGACATCTGCCATTGACTTCTACATGGCGTTGACTTTTTACAGCCTCGGGGTATCATAAATTTGGAAAGAATTTTGTTTTTTTTTTCAATACAAATTTGATTTTTTTTTATAAAAACTAAAATTTTTACTTATTAAATAACCCCCAAAATGTGTAACAGAACTATTCGAAGATACCGAAGTTCATGTATGCAAAAATGTAGATTCATGTGGGTCCACTGTCCACTGACTGATCACTTTGCAGGTCTCCAGGTAGTAACTTATGACCTATGATCAACTCATCGGTTATTTTTATGAAACTATTATTTCATTAGATAAACATTGATGCAATAAAACAGCATATTTGAATACAATCAACATATCAATAATCCCATGCTTTCTTTTTTCATTTTTTTTTTCATTTACCATATGTGCTAAAGTTTGATATTTTCATAGAAATATATAAAGTATTAAATGTCTTACCACTTTGTTGCTTTGTTTACTGATCAGGAGATTACTTTTGTGATTGCCACAATAGTTCATACCTGTTATTTATACTGTAGTCTATCTTCTGAATCCTTGTAGCCTCCCTTTCTGATAGTGTTCCAAACAGGATAGAGTCATAAAAATTAGAATTGTTTTAATAAGATCCTGTTTAACCCAATATTAGGCAGTTCCATAATATAATCTGCTTAAAAAAAATTTGTTTTGGAATTAATCATAATTAACCTTCAAACAGAGTCCAGTGTTCTATAAATTATAATCATAACCTCCCACTTTTTAAAACATTTTTGTTTCACATTCTTCTTTTATCAGGGTAATATTTGTCAATGGAGAATAATGAACACACAAATTTGGAATAAAATTCCTTCAGAGGAATTGGCCAATGGTGGAAGGGTGTTATGATGGAAGAGTATTTTCA
The DNA here is from genome assembly GCA_024363595.1 of Xenopus borealis. NCBI lineage: Eukaryota > Metazoa > Chordata > Amphibia > Anura > Pipidae > Xenopus > Xenopus borealis. Next base: position 127,258,210 of record CM044447.1, on the reverse strand, counting down.
TGGTGGATGGGTGTTATGATGGAAGAGTATTTTCAGTTTCCACACAAAGTGGGAAATGTTTAAAATAAGGAGATATCTCAGTAAAGCGTTAAGTGCTTGATGCTTGAGAGCTTTATTTCTTGCATATGAAGAGGCTAGGATTGAACAAAACTAAAAGAGTTGGTGCATCAGACACAGTAGTTGAAATAGGACCTGCCAGAGAATGTATGGGTTGAGGCCTCCTGGGCTTCCCACTAAAATTTTAAATAACCATCTTCACAATGGTTGGGTAATCAGATGGCAATTCATTCCAACATCAACATGTAAATGGAGGATGGAAGAGTGTTTTGAGTTCTAATCTAAAGCATTAAAAACTTCATGGAAGGTAAAGAAGAGAACCTTTGGAATTTACTAGTTGCATGCTTTTGTGCATAAGAAAAGACTAGTGTCACACTGAGTTACTGTGTAACAATGGGAGCAGCCATTCAAAGCTGGAAAGGGATGAAAGGCACATGATACACAGCATTTAACAGATAAGCTCTGTAGTATACAGTGGGATTCTTCAGAAGTTGTTATCTACTGTGTATCCTTTGCTTGAATGGCTGCACAGTAGCTTGTTCATATTAACTTAAAGTAGTATATAAACTAGTCTTTCTGCAGCAAACACACCAGATTTACCATTGCAGAGGGACAGTACATTATATTGTCATTCATTTTAAACACTTTCATTTTCTGGGGTTACTGTTCCTTTAAGCACAATAATTACAATACCTGTAAATGGTAAATCTGAGTCTGGAGAGATTTAATAAAAATAACTTAACATGCAACAAAAACAAAATGAATATACAGGCAAAGAATGTGGCAGAAGTGGCAGATTGGGGCAGAGTCCAGTAAACATGCTAGATGTCAGGCCAGGCAGCAAACAAATGCAGTCCAGGGACAGGGCAGAATTCATAACGGAACATGCAAGGAGGGTTACAGGACCACAGGAAACAGGAAGGACTTGGGAACATGGAGCCGAACAGGGATTCAGGCACAGGAGCACAGGAACACTGGAGGGCTAGATCTCAGCTACAGAGTTTATTGATCAAGCAGCAAGACATTACACAGAGCAGGCTTAAATAGTCACTTACTTGAATAATTTGTAGCACACATAGTTAATAAATTGGGCAGAGCAAGGGGAGCAGAATGAAGGAATACCACAATACACATTCAGGGAATCAACATCAGGACAAAGAGCCTCTGGTTCAATAGCACATTGCACAGACCATGATATACATAGACCTGTGTTTGAATCCTAGCAAATCCTGACAACAAGCAACATGCAGAATTAATGTATAGTAGCCGTCAAAAACATTAGTTGCAGATAAACGAGCCAGAAATCTTGCTGCATTTCCCAGTACACCCCAGTAGTACACTAATCCTCCAACACCTAAGAGGAAATGGAGAATGGATTTTAAAAGGGAATGCTAAAATTACACTTTGATCTTAATAGACACAACTACCTAAAAATTGTGGTGGTAAAGGGTGGTGTTAGGGACATGATTCCTTCCCAAAAATGATATATTAGTCACACTTTACAGGATGATAGGTATTGGAGTATACAATTTCCCTTTCCTTTTTAATAATTGGGGGCAGATTTATCAAGGGTCAAAGTGAAAATTGTAATTTTCAAACTTGAATTTTGAATTCAACTTTTCTATTTTTTAGAGTGCAATTCGACTATGGAATTATTAAAATTGAATTCAAATTTGATTGAATTATTAAAATTGATTCACGTTTTAAAAAAATTCGACTTCGATTTTCAAAATGTATCATGTACTGGACCTGGAATTCAAATTTGACTATTTGCTACCTTAAACCTGCCCAATTGCAGCTTTAGCCTATGAGGGATGTCCTGGGATAAATTTGGAGTTGTTTGCAGCCTTCCTGAAAATCTATTTTTTTTTGGAGACCTCTAAATTAGACCCTTGATAAATCTGTTCCTGGAACATGTGCACATCCTGGATTGTTAACATTAACAAAAATAGATAATGTTCTCAGCACAGTGCTATATTGCCAATTTTATTGTACAGTACTTTTTATTATATACATATATGCCAATATAAATAAATCTGCCCCATACTGACCTCAAAGATTTTCATCTACAGATGATAGAAGAGCAAAATTTGATTTGGTTAGCAAAATTTGACAAAAACTTTAAAGGCTGCTGGTGAAATGGTGGCCACAAAGGCTCCTTATTGCATAGGATTAATTGGTAGGATTAATTGATAAAGGGTCGAATACGGTTGAAGTGAAAATTTTGATTAAATTTGAATTTAAAAGGTTTGGGCTGCTTCGACTATCAAATAGGCTGAATCGAAGTACTGACCCTTTACAAATCATTTGAATTCGACTATTCGACACCTTAAAGCTGCCGAATTGCCATTTTAGCCTGTGGGGGACCTTCAAATCTGACCTGAAATTTTTTCTAAGGTCTAAGAAATCAAAATCTTTTGAGATTATTCGATTCGAACGATTTTAATTTGATTGAAAATGCAAACTTTTGGTCGAATTTTGATTTTTTTTTTAATTCAAAATTCGACCCTTAGTACATCTACCCCTACATCTACCCCTACATGCTCTTTTTTTTTCAGAACTCCCTATGACCATTTAGTTGATCCAATACCACTGTTAAATTGTAACCTAATAATTGGAAAAATAACCCAAAAGAATTTGGGTATATTGCACTGTGCTGGATTCTTAGCAACTAGTAAATAAAATATGTTAAGTAACATGAATTGCACTCCTAAACATAGACCATTATGATCCAGTTACTGCAAACCTTACTATATTTGGGAGGGGTGGGAGCTACAAGAAGGAGCTGGTCACTACTCCTATATGAACTAAAACAAACAAGGGAAAGTTGTGCTCACCACTAATTTTTAAAGCCATTAGGCGGGGGTGCAATGAGGCTTTGACCACAAAATACATAGACAAATACTAGAGGTTCTTTGCACTCAACCCATTATCAATTTATTTAAGACATTGAGACATTTTGTGCATGCAGCTCCTGAAAATGCCTTACCCTTTAAACAAAACAGGATTGTTTGTCCATATATTGCAATATATTTAAGCTGGCCAACTACATTAGTCAGTTGGATAGTGTTTTTAAAAGATAGTGGTGAGCAAAACTTTCCCTTGTTTGTTGTAGTTCATATAGGAGTAGTGACCAGCTCCTTCTTGTAGCTCCCACACCTCCCAAATATAGTTAGGTGATCCCACTGGTGTCTAATAAAAGGGCAACCAAGTTTAGGAGTTTTACTTTGAAAGCAGCAAGTAAGTTGCAGGTAAAACTTAGTCCCTTTGTAAAATGTATAATGAAGATATAGAATTCTTAATAAATCAGATGCAATTTGAGAGCAGGACTGGCCAGATATGGGATGACATTTTTGGACTCCCAAGTCCAAAACGAGTTGGAATTTTGTGAATTTATTTTCCTGCTGCGAATCGCGGGAATTCGCCACAAATTCGCCCATCACTACTAAACAGCTATCTTACCCTATACTGGAAAACGATATCTGACCATGAAGAAAAACCTGCAACTACACATCTAAAAGGGAGGAAAAAAGAATCTATTAAAAAAGTTGTAGGAAACAGGCCATATTAAATTCCTCATTTAACCCCTTAAAGTGTTGTGATTGTAATCCAGAAACACTCCCTTTGCAATAAATATTGCTTTCTATCTATACCTGATCTAAAATTAACCTTTTCTAAGATCTGCCATCCCAGTTGAGATTAACTATGTATGGGCCAAATGCACTTGCAGTTGTTAAGTTGTATTGACTATTTTATTGGTTAATCAGTTAACTATTAGCACGCCTACTCAATTTGTCACATCACCTGTTTTAATCTTTAAATTGCTTTGTGCATTATGTTTCTGTATGCTTGATAAAGGGGGTTACGCCGAAATGTTGCATGGTGCAATGAAGAATTAAGCAAGGTCTATCCTGCTAGCTACTTCTGTGTGCCAGTGATTTGTTTGGTTCTTGTTTAAAGGGTAAGGCATTTTCAGTAGCTGTATTCACAAAATTTCTTAATGTCTTACATATATTGTTAATGGGTTGAGTGCAGAGGACCTCTTGTATTTATTTGTGGAGAAGGAAAAAGAAGGAGTATATAGCGTCGCATAATCTCTCTATGAATTAATATGCATGATTGTGTCTTCTAAAATTGTTGTGATCAATTCAACATCTAATTATAAGTGATTTCATTCAATTGATTGGTGCAGTTGATTATGTAATTAATAAATTAAATAAATAAAGTAAAAAGCTTGTGGAATTCATTGTGACATAAACTTAAATTGTAACATGATTGTTATAATCATAGAAGCATGATTGGATCCACGGCAGAGAAATGTTAAAACATAACTTTTAATAAACTCCTAAAAATTCATTCGTTGGGGGGGTGCTTAAAAAGACTAAAACCAATTAAGAAAAGGGTGGATATCCGATCTATATGAGTAATTTGGGATATCAGCGTAATTGCTTCATTAAACTGTTCCCTTCTAGATCTCTCTTCACCCAAAAATGCCCTGTAAAGAATGGAAGGGGTTTTGTGGGAAGTGTTGATATATTTTCTATATGCCATATTTATATTACCACATTTGTATGAGAACAGTCTGTCCTTTGACAGGTGAATGGCTAGTGTCAGAGTGTAATCAAGATATTATAACATATAATATAGGATTTATATCTATCATCTAAGTCCCCCATATGCTCTGATGCCGCAATGCCAAAGGCCTGAGACAGGATAGACTATGGGTATAAGGTCATCTGTAAGACAGTGGTCAGCTTTAGGAATGATAGAAGGCCATAGTGTTAAATAGCTTACTCGATAATTCTAAAACCATATTAATATGTCTCTTGGGGCCCAGTGTAGGGATGTTGCTCAATAACTGACTTCACCACCAGTGGTTATCTATAGCCAACAGCTTTCTAGAGACCGCTGGAACCAGGAAACTTATGTTGCAATACATTCTGTAAAATGTAATGCTAAGCAAATATTTTAGGCATAGAAGTACAAGGAATATTCTGCTATTATAAGATAAAATGTATATCTCTTTGTATCACCCCCTGTATGACGTAAAAAGGAGTACATAAACTTGTGTCCTGGGAGAGATAACTTTGGTGAGCCCTCGCGTACCATCTAAGTAGTCATGCTCCGGTGGTGCTGTGACAGCTTACCCAGGCAAAACCTATTGTCTATATTTGGACTCAATAAACTACCTCCTGTATTTGTAACTGCCTTATCTCTTGGTTTTGCTTTATATACGAGGTCATAGAGGTAGAAATAAACCAACAGAAGAGAACCGGAGTGGTTAGAACGAGTGTATAATGTGGAGGTAGATAGGGAGCAATTTCGGCATTAAGGATTCATCCTTGCGTCAGATAATTAACTCTCTCTTGGGGGTTAGAAACTGAAACTGTGGTAATAATGTTCACTGAGCAAGCGGATCATTCAATTACACCGTAATGGCTTCAGGACGCATGGGTCCCCTGTGTGATATTGGTGAAATGATCTAGCACGTGCTGTAAGGTGCGCGTATGTGAAACTAACACTGTGTCCTCTCAGAGGCACCTAGGTGGATTGGCCTATTCCCTGAACACTAAAGGGCAACACCGTTACTGCAGAGGTGGCTGTGTGTAGGCTCAGTCAAATGCCCCACCCCCTGAGAGTCCCGATAAGCTCCGTATCACCTCCACACTTTTATCATTGATACTGCCGGATTTCCACTGCGGTTCTCTATTCCCTTCTCCCCGATCGCTAAAGGCTTTTAGCGAGGAGCTACAGTGCCTGATGCACGTTTCGCCAATTGTATGCTTTTCCTTTGAAACAAAATGATTCTTTAATCATAGGAGTTGTCAGCACATCCACACCGAGTAGCATATTGGCTCTCGACTAAGGGATTTCCTTTGAGAGTGACCTATAGTCAGAAGGTGCGGCAAATACCAACCCCCTTTTTTTCATTTGACCTCTTGTATTTGTCTGTGCAATTAGGGATGCACCAAATCCAGAATTTGGTTCGGGCTTTGGCCAATATTCTGCCCTTTTCAGCAGGATTCCAATTCAGACAAATTCTTCTGCCTATCCTAACCAAATCGGAATCCTAATTTGATGGAAATTGCATGACTTTTTGTCACAAATCATGGAAGTAAAAAAAGTTTTCCCATTCCTATACCTAATTAGGATTTGGATTCAGTAACTGCTAATTGGCTTTTATTTCATGTCCACACAACATGTTTTAGGCTTCAAAAGCCTTTTCTCAAGTGTGAACAGGTAAGTGTTAGCATGTTAGCATTTAAAGGAAAAAAATGGGAAAACTACACCCTCCAATTCCACAGTGCACACCAATTAACCCTTGCTGGTATAATCTCTTTGTGTCCATAGATATAGCATGGTTGCTTATATAGTCACACTTTGCTGTAATTTAAGAAGTAGTCCATTTCCAAGTGAACCCATCCGTGAAAAATCTCAAAAAGATACATAAATATGTAGGAGGAATTGCTCATACACAGAGTCTACCTATCATGTAAAAGCATTGTTGTGTTTGTAATATATTCAGTAACTGACTTTTCATACCCAAAAACTATATAAATCTGACCACTGGGCGGGTAAATTGATCACTAAATCAGGGTGTAATAATTTCTAATCTGGGCAGTCTTTAATATCTGAGAACAAAGAAGCAATGAAACCGTTACATATTATAAAAAGGGATGTAAGCTCCAACTATCATTAAGACCTAATGGAGTCATTTTTTCATCCAATATGCTTCTTTCTGTGATTGCATTATTTTATTGTTTCAACCTCTTTTGGGCATCCCAACTTTCTCCCAACCTTTCTGCTTTCAAGAAATCTCTTAAAACGCACTTCTTTCAAGAAGCCTACCCTCACTCTTAACTACCAAATGCAACACTACATACAGTACCACATTTCTCACCCACTTAATTCGATCTTGCCTATTCCCATACCTTATGTATAACTCCATTACCTTTAGATTGTAAGCTCTTTCTGAATAGGGCCTTCCTCACCTTTTGTACCTTTTGTACCGGCATTGATTGTGATGTCTATAACTCCATATGTAGGTATGTAATTGGTGTGCACTGTGGAATTGGGGGGGGGCGAGTTTTCCCATTTATTTATTTAAATGCTTACTTGGCACTTACCTGTACACACTTGAGAAAGGGCATTTGAAGCCTGGAACATGTTGTGTGGACACAAAATAAAAGCCTATTAGCAGTTATTATGCCTGCTGTGTGATTTCCAACTTCTAAGATATTTCTGCATGACCTAGACAGGTTTGAGATATAGTATTTTCAGATTCAAGCTTTTCCAGCTTTTCCAGCTACAGGGTATACAAAAAAGAGGTATAAAAAAATGAAAAATGAAATGAAAATGAAAAAGTCAAGTTTTTTTTACTCAAAAATTTATTTTTACTGAAAAATTGGGGGGAAAAACAACTCAAACTTCGATTAATGTGTTGCCACAGTTTAATTGATCTCAAGGTAATTTTTCTGGTTGTCCCATTAGTTAAGAACTTGTCTTGCTTTAACTAAATCTAATGATATGGTACAGTGGATGTTATAAAAACCACATTAGGGAGTGTTATAATTTTTATTTATTACTTTCCTGTGATTTGACTATTTTTAACTCTTAAACACCCAATCCAGTGCTCTAAAAATAAAAAAGTTGTCAAAGGAAATAAAGATAACTTACTGACTTTGATTAACTAATAATGGATCTTTCTGTTCTTCATACCTTAAGTCTACATGAAAGTTATATGAACATTTAGGGGCACATTTACTAATGGTCGAAGTGAAAATTTGGATTGAATAAAATTTGATTTGAATTTTTAAATTCAACCATTCAAAAATCAAAGTAATGTCTCTATATAAATTTAAAATTCTACCCTTCGCCAATTTAAACCTGCTAAATTGCTGTTTTAGCGTATGGGGGACCTCCTAGAACAGGAATCCCCAACCTTTTAAAACCGTGAGTAACATTCAGAATTAAAAGGAGTTGGGGAGCAACACTAACATGAAAAAGTTTCTTGGGGTGCCAAATAAGTGTTGTGATTGGACATTTGTGGATTGTCAACGTACACTGGCAGTTTGGCAGTACACCTGGTTTTTATACAACCAAATCATGCCTCCAAGCCTGTAATTCAAAAATAAGCACCTGCTTTGAGGCCACTGAGAGCAACATCCAAGGAGTTGGAGAGCAACATGTTGCTCACGAGCTACTGGTCGGGGATCACTGTCCTAGAACCTTTAAGGATTGTTTTTGAAAAGTTTTGAAAATCAAAGGATTTTGGTGAAAATCGTTCAAATTGAGTGATTCAATAGAACAATTCAAATGATTTGTATTCAATCGAAAATATACCTACCACACTTCAATTCTACCCTTTGGAGCACATCTAATCAGCACATCTAATCAAATGTTTTTTTGGAGTAGATTTTCATTCAAAAATGGCTGTTTTCAATTGAATTTGAATTATTCCTTTGATTTTCTAATAAAAATCACTGTGAGGTTCTAGGAGGTCCCCCATAGGCTAAAATAGTAATTTGGCAGGTTAAGTTTTAGTCAAAGTTTTTAAAGAGACAGCATTTCGATTTTGGAATGGTTGAATTTTTCAATTCGATTCAATTGTTTTTCAATTCAAATTGAATTTTGGACTGTTCCCTAGTTGAAGTAGCCAAAAATTACTTTGAAGTTTGAATTTTCAATTCAACCCTTAGTAAATGTGCCCCTTAATGTACCCACTAGGCTGGTTTTGCCTCCAATAAGGATTAATTATATCATGGGATCTGTTATCCAGAATGCTCAAGGCCTGGGGTTTTCTGAATAATGGATCTTTCCTTAATTTGCATCTTCACACCTTAAATATACTAGAAAATCACATAAAAATTAAAGGAAAACTACACCCCCTAAATAAATACTTGAGCAACAGATATAAAATTAAGTGGAAATTTAAAGTACCTTACCAAAAAGATATAAATATTTAAGTAAATATTGCTCTTTTACATATCTTTCCTTGAACCACCATTTCATAGTGGTCTATGTGCTGCCTTAGAGATCACCTGACCAGAAATATTTCAACTCTAACTATAACAGGAAGAAGTGTTGATGCAAAAGACAGTTTGTGAATTGGCTCATGTGATCTAAATTATATAGTTTGTTTGGTATGTTTGTGTGCACCGTTGAATCATCCAATCCCAAATTTTAAAATGACAATTTGCTATTAGTGATGGGCGAATCTCACCCGTTTTACCTACATTGTTCGGGTGTACAGTTTTTAATTAACCCCATAGGCTGGTTTTGCTTCCAATAAGGATTAATTATATCTTAGTTGGGATCAAGTACAAGCTACTGTTCTATTAAGACAAATTAAAAGGAAATAATTTAAAATGTAGATCATTTAGATAAAATAGAGTCTATTGGGGATGGCTTTTCTGTAATTCTGAGTTTTCTATATAATGGGTTCCCATGCCTGTATCTTTAAATTAACCTGGATCTCATTACTTCAACAGTTCACAAAGCAATAAACCTCTCCTACCCACTCTTTAATCAGGAGCTTGTAGGGGGAAAGTCAGTATTTTTTCAGATAACTTTGTACATGTTCATTGATGTGAATTTCCAAGACAGAAATTCATTGGAAAAGTTTATGGGTAATTCTAGAAGCACAGGCCTTACTATAACAGAGCTATTCGAGCTATAGGCAGATGCCTTGTCCATAAGCATAAGCTATATAATGTTTTAGAAACACCTTCTTCAGATTTTGTAATTAATATTTCCAATTCTTTTTGGGATATGTAAAAAAAATATAACTTTGCCTCAAATTTGCATGTATTTTTTTTTAGGAGGTGCCCAAATGAAGAAGAAAAAGCAATTATAACTGGCATCTGGAAACTTTTATTTATACAATAACATTGTTAGTGCCCATCACTTAAGTAGCACAAACCGCTCAGAATCCCCTACCCCATTACAATTTCTGCTTTTGAAAAGCGCATGTATCCATAGTGCAGGCAAAAGGTTTCCATTCTGAGACTTCCCTTCCGCATCGTGGTGGCAATGTGCATTTAAAGTTAGCACTGAATTTTGGCTTCCATTCATCTGCTATGGGAAAAAAATGCAAATAATGATAAACAAAAGGCTCAGTATTTGAATTGACATGGATAATCCAGTGAATATTACAACAGATTATAGAAGTACTTGTATTGATAAAAGAACAGATAATGATACTGATTGTGACAATGCAATGGAATATTGATAGGCATGTGAGATAAGGCCACTGTGATGTAGCATGAGTTTTCTTGAGTGTTGCTTAGGAAGAGTATACTTGGAGTATATTGTGCACCACTAGGTCTCCAGAACCTCGTTAAGTAGAGTAGAATGCAAGCCTGAATCCCTATTCTCACCATGGTCCTTTCATTTTAAGGCCACTTAAGCCTAAGGTGAGCGCTACATGACCAGGACCGGATTTCCTTTTTTGGTGCCCCTAGACCATTTGGGTCCTAGCGCCCACAGGGAATGTGCGCACCCCCCCCAACAAGCACATGATTGGCCCCAAGGCTGCCAGGTCCTAGTGCCCACACACATCATAGCTCCCCAGTGCTCCTTTAAACACAGTTTTGCCACCTTAGGCCTTAGCCTTTGTGGCCTCACCACAAATCCAGGCCTCTACATGGCTTCACTTTCTTACCAAGCTGGCCAGCTGACATTTCTAGAATATGATAAGTTAGTTACTAGTCTATTGCTGTCTATTCTTCATTTTTGGGGTCCCTATTCCACAATTTTTGTAAAGGGTCAGTTCCCTTAGGGCCAGAACTCTTACCTGGGACCTTGTTGAACCCAGGCCCCCAGCAGACATTCACCTCAGTCAAAAGATAGATGGCAAAGAGGAAGAACTAGGGCTTTCAAATCCTTTTGAATCCCATTATAACAGGAAGTGGTCATACACTACCTTCCCTGGACCAATAGGGGAATATTCTATCCCAGCCAGGTAACTATAGATAAAGATATCTGTGACTGTGTGAACCAGAGAGAAATATAAATTAAAGGAGGGACCAAGCCATAGGGAATCCCTACAGGTACACCTTGTACTTCTGCATAGTTGTTCCTGATAATGTTGGTTCTGCAACACCTGGTCTTGTGAATTACATGTAGTGCTCCTATTGATACCTAGATGCTCCTGGAGATACCACAGCCCTTGAAAGTGGCATTAGCTCCAGACTGAGTTCCGAACATCTGAACAATAATAAATATATACAATAAAATAAACACATACCTCCCATCTGTCCCTTCAAACAGGTGCTGACTGGAAAAAGCAGCTTAAAAACAAACTAACCGACGGAAAAGGATGAGTATTTGTTATTAACTGTTATTTTATAGTAAGGTGGTATATTTAAATACTGTGGTTTCATTCATTATATATGTGTTTTCTATATTTGGTGCTAAATAGCAAAGTGTGGTGTGATATTGTGCTTACAGCAAGTTTGTCAGAACCTCATTTACTTTGCAGTTAGTTTTGCCTCAGTGTGAGGGGGTGGGGTTTGATTAGTTGCACCTGAACAGACTGTATAAATAGAACCCCTGGGACTCCAGTGGAGCTTGCTCTAGTATTTAGCTGTTCTTACATGTTTGCTCTTTAAGTGGGGGATCTGTAAGTGGAGTTGCAAACAAAGGAGTTTCAAACTAAAGGAGGTTCAAACTAGGTCAAAAGTTTCTTCTAAACCCTAATTGTTTTTATTCCTGTTTTGATCTGTAACTGGGATAATGAGTGCTAGCAAGATTAAAGTCTAACCTAGTGCACAGTCTGCCATATGTATGTAGATTTGGAACAACAGATCCAAAATACTTACCTGTGTGGTGGATGTGAGCAAAATGCCACTTTGGAAGCTCGACCACTAGAGGAACAAATTGCAACACTGCAGTCAATTGACAGTCTTGAAATTAGTCTCTTGCTCACTGAGCAGGACCTAGCAGGGTCAGATAGTTTGGTGGGAACAGAACAGCAGCAGGATGACAGTTAGACAATCTAAGGTAAAGGAAGACTGATCCTGGCTTTATACATCCAAAAACTTTGCCAGATTGTGTGAAGATGATGGTAGTGTGAACTCTGGATTGGCAATTCTAGATGG
>CM044447.1:127211299-127234603 GCA_024363595.1 Xenopus borealis | reverse complement strand
ACGTGAATTATAACTGTTGCCAATGCTTATAATATAGGATTGAATCAGCTGTTTCTTCCAGTGTAAAATCACTGTTGAAAAAACTTTTGAAGTAAGATTTTAGACATAGCCTACCAAAACAAAAAAACCACCCTCCACCTATGGTCACTGCATTCCTCACAAACAAGATTTTAGCATGATGCAAACACTTAAATAATTTATATAGTGTAAATAAAGTTTATTTTGCTAACTAACATGATAGAAAATAATTTGAAATTGTCCCCATGGGTGACAGTTTCCCTTTAGATACTGTAAGTTCTATATCATTAATAGCCACCAAACAAAAAATATTGGAATACAATATTGTTGTAAACAATTTTTCACAGTTTATTTTACCCCAAAGCTGCTAAAAGTCCAAATAAAAAAATACTCCATCTCAAACCTGCCAAGGTCATGTAGAAGTCAATGGCAGATGTCCCTTTTACAATTTGAAGATGTTGTGATCCGAGATGAGTTTCGTAGCAATAATCCAAAGAATTCAGGTTAGTAAATCTGAAAAATGAGACTTTTCACAAATTTTCTGATTTATGTTAGTGATATTGGTAAAATCGTGGAAGGGAGTTTGATCAAGTTTGGATTTCCTCTGAAAACTTTATCCTGAATCAAGTTGCAGAAGCACAAACCCATGGAGAGACAAGGCATGTCTGGATAGGGTAGTAGCAAAAATACACAGCACTTGCACATGTAACATCTATGAGTCAATGACTAAGAAATATCTTAGAATCTAGATATTTTTCCATACAACAGATTTCCAAATGATTTCCAAAGCTCAGACAAGAAAACAGTTTAGAAGCTAATTGCTGCATTTTCCAAACAACATTAAAACCACTTGGCACTTATTATGCTACAATAAACATCAAATTTTAAATTATGCTGCATGTACAACCCAAGCACATGTTTTTCAAGCAAATATTTGCAGAGCAGGCTGGGGGTTTCATACACAGCCTATTTATTATAGTGAGTACAAACTCTGAACTCAGTGGGGCAAATTCACAAGTGAAGTATCCTCCACACTTCATGCCACGTCACCAAGTGTACATTTGTTACCACTACGCTTATTCACAAAAAGTGAAGTCTCTGTAGCTGAATGCTGGTGAAGTCTCACTAGGGTTAATTCGTCAGCACAAGCATTTCATTTCATGCGCTAGTGTTCATTTCTACCTAGCAAAACTTTTTTAGTAATCTTGCGCTTAGAACAGCTTGAACAAACAAAGTATCCAAAGGCACACAGAGCTGATGCAAGCAGGGAACACCTTGCACACTTAATGTGGCAGTTTCTGATTAAATCTGCTTGGGTTTCTTACACTTATTTACAGATGCAGTCACTTGGATTTGTAAGTTAAATGCGTCGTGACTCAGGGCTAATTGAAGAAAATGCATTATCCAAAGTTATCTTAACTCATTTAATGCATTTAACCTTTTCATTAGCATACCAAAGCACCATTGTTTTCAATGGAGAACTCTTTAATTGGATGGGATGCTGTGACACAATATTCTGTGATAAGTGGGATAAATGGGATAGATGAGTTAAGTCACGACGCATTTAACACACAAATCCAAGTGACTGCATCTGTATTGTTACATTTTGACAAAAAGTTATTTTGCGGGAAAAATCTGATTTTCATGATTTTTTCGAATTTTCATGTGAAAACTCCAAAAACTTTGAGATACTGCAGGAAACCCAGCGCACATCAAAAAATCATTGGGACTTCTCCCACTTCCCTGACTTATATGTAACCCGGAGAGGTCTGAGATGCTGTATTTTCAGATTCTGACTTTTCCATCCTCAAGTTTTAATAAATTCAGAAAAATGTGTGATTTTTTAAAAAAGTTTAGTAAATAACCCCTTACTTGTGCCACCACCCTCAAATGAATTTTAAAAAGTTAGCATTTTTTTATATTTTTTATGACTTTACAGCATACAGGATATTATGTCTGACATAAGATTAAGGAAGATATAGCTTCATCTTATCAGTTTGCCAGATCTAAAGTGGAGAAGGGAACAGAAGGGAAAGTGGTAACGTTCTGAGCTTGTGACAGAACATCTAATGCATAGAATTCCCCTGAATTTGGCTTCATTAAATTTTGTGAGAAATAGTTGGTTTGTTGTTTTACAACATGTTTGTTTATCAAATGGTAGAATGATACAATTTGGTGCACAAGAAATTTCCATAAGTCCATAAAATGTTAACACAACTTTTTATCCTAATCAACCTGCACTTTACCTGATATTACAGGCATGAGGCCCATCATTAATAGGGACATTGCAGCATAGACGGAGACCATTATTATTCAGTTGATGGGTGCGACTGACAGTTGAAATCTAAAATGAAATGAGTATTTTAGAAAATTACAAACAAATAAAGTACTGGAATGTAAAACATTCAGAAAAATGTAGGAAAGTTTATAAATGAACAAGAGGTTTAAAAAGAACAGAAGGAGAAAAGTACCCCACTTGTACGATCCAGCTAATTCATTTACTTGATTCAACTTGTTATCCTATGAGTCAATTCTCGCGATGCTTAGGGGATGAGGCATTGGTACCAAGTAAGTGATTAGTTCACTGTTGCGATGCTAATAGCATGACGCACAACACGGAAATAATTTAAACTATGCGCTCTGGGGGGACAGATTCATTACGCCTATTGCGAAACCCGCGTCTGCGTTTCTTATCGTGATCTTTTAGTTTTTAACTTCAGATAATTTGTTTGGTTTGTAGAATTGCAGGAGAGGGAGATGGCAATCTAAAGATAAAATTAGCCCGGTTCTTCTCATTTCTGTTACGCTACTATACTACATTTACAGGAGGCCGTGGATTTGTGGTTTTTCAGTCCAGTTTAGCTCTTACCAAGTTAGGACTTAGATTAAAAATTGAGACCACAGTTCCGGATTCTCTGCCTTCTTATCTTTGTGGTGTCCCAGGGATCAGAAAATATTTAGGCAGAAGATTTGGGACAACTCCACCTCTCCTTTTTTCACATTTCATATTTTCCATTCCTGAACTGGAGCGAAGGTTTTTTAATCACTTTAATTAATTGTTTACCTAATGAATTGTAATTAATTAACTACCAGAATAACTGGCCAGCTATACCCAGTAGTATAGTAACTAGGCAAGGCCTAGTTTTTAGGTTGTTATATTAGATGAATGATTTAAGTATTCCGCAATGCACTTTATAGAGAATTGATTACTCGAACTGATTGGAATTAATTACGGAATTTTAATTATTTATTATAGCACTGCAATTTATATCTTAATTAATTGGGTCATCCAGTTATATATTCTGGGAATATAAGTTTATAATTCATAGGATAACAAGTTGAATCATGTAAATGAATTAGCTGGATCGTACAAGTGGGGTACTTTTTCTCCTTATGTTCTTTTAAAGTATATATAACTGACTTAAGCTGGCCATAGACGCAACGATCTGATCGTACGAATCCTCGAATTCGTACGATTTTCGGATCGTGTGTGGAGTGTTCCGACATTTGTCGTGCCATGCCGATCGGTCGTTTGGTCGATCGGCCAGGTTAGAAAATTTCTGTCGGCTGGAGATCATATCTTTAAGTCTATTGCAGATCATACGATTTTCAGTGGGAGACCGTCACTAGGTTTTTAATTGTACAACTTTCGTACGATCCTTGTCAGGGGCAGAACGTCAGCTATCTGTGCTTTTTACTACTTTAGTTGATCTGAAGGTTAGTGGCAGGTCGGGAGATGCAGAGATCCGATCGTTGGAATCATCTTACGATCGGATCTTTGCGTCTATGGCCAGCTTTAGGTCAGATCCCTACCACGATCCAAGGATTAAGTAAACCTATTTATACTTTAGAGATCCTTATTGTGTACTAATTGAACAAGAGGTTTACCAAAGCATCATAGCTCATAAAGTAAAAACCAAAATAAGGAGAGAATTTGAAATTTGGTGACATATACCATGGTGTGATCTGGTGTAAATATTTGAAATGTATTAAAATTATAATGTAGAGAAATTAAAACACATTGTATGGCCTGGAAAGTAAAACATTTAGCAAAATGCAGAAAAGGTTGTAATTCAACCCAATTTTTATCAAACCTCTGTGATTCATAAAGTAAAACAAAAACTAAGGGAACAATTTAAATTGGATTTTAAAGCCATGCACCATGGTTTGATCTTTGCTTCTATTGACTGGTGGGTATTACGTTTGTATGAATTGTCTCATATTTTAGCAGTACATACAATATGAATAATTTTTAATTAAGGTGGGTTAGACTTATGCGCTGAATCAGGCCACTGACAAAACTGTTAAATACTGTATATTCTTTTTGGGACATGCAGATATGTCACAATGTGGAATCAAGTGGAGGTAGTAAATTGCATAATTATGCAATTTATAGCTTATGCAAAGTTTATGCTAATCATGAAATAATTGCTACTTACTTATTTTGGTACTTCAGCTTTATAAAATCATCATTAGAAATAAAGCCAGTAGCAAAAGGGCTTACTAAGGGCCTAGTTGACCATTCATCACATCTCATAACTGTTACATATGTAGAACAGAATAAAATGCACTTGTGTCCAACTAACAATTTATTTTTAATAAAATTATAGATGAGATATTTATATTTAAATATTGACACAATACAAATGAAATATTTGAACATAAGCAACAGATAACTGATGCCATGAATTCTTATCTCTAATACCAAAATGTATAGTTTGCCAGTTGTTCTAAAGCTTGATATTGTTTTATAAGTATGTAGATAGTTAATGTCTTACCACTTCAATCCACTGGTTGACTGATGAGAAGGTAATTTTTCTGGTTTAGTGCAACTTTCCTATTTATACCATCTCCTTTATCTTTATATCCTGCTTTTCTGTTCCAAACAGGATAACGTTATAACACTGGGTTTGTTTTAATCAAATAATAATAATGCAGTGGAATTTACATTCCCCATATAATAGATTGCCATAATTTGGTTTGTCTAAAACTTAATTTATTGACAATGATGACCTGCCCACTTTTAGTTTTACTTAATATTATTATTTGGATTATGGAGTTATTGCTCAATGAAGATACTACACTAGTGATGGGCAATATATATCTTCAGTATGCAGTCAGTATGTTGTTTTTAAAGGAACAAATAATCTATGGTTTTCAAATATGATACATCACTAATGAGTGTTCAAAACAAATTCTATAAGCAAAGTGCCCATCTGTTCAGCAATATAAGATGTGTGGGTAGATCACGAAAACATTTTGAGATTTACTACACCCCGAAGCTACTAAAAGTCTGAATTTGAAAATACGCCATCTCAAACCAGGCAAGTTTAAGTAAATGGCAGACGCCCCTTTTACATTTTGAATATATTATGATCAGTGCTGGGTTTCGTATGATGACAAAAGAATTTGGTGTTTTCTGCCTATAACCCCAAAAAAACTAAGCATTTCTGGTATCAAATACAAGTAACTCAAAACAACTGGACTTGCTAAGAAATTTTTATGAAGACGTTTCACTGCTTATCTGAGCAGCTTCTACAGTTCGACTGGTGTAGGGGAGTTCTCAGAATATAGACTCTTCCAACAATACAACCACAATGGCACACTGCAACTCCCTAGAGAGGTGACATCTGTAATTCACAGAGGAGTCAATTTTGTGTAGTCAATGCAACATAATTACCAATGTGTCATGTAACTCCTAGAAACAGTTGTTACTTGTGAGAGTTGTATGAATGGATGTGTAAAAGTTCTGAAACACTCACAGATGTGAGAACAGTATTGTATGTAGCAGACAGGTGGTGTAGAAGGCCCTCGCCTCTATTCAGGGATGGTTTCTCCACCTTAACATGAATTGCCTCTTTCAAACCAGTGGTCTTCTTTATCCAAGATTTGGACATTGCTATCTTCAAATGAGTGTCCCTTGTCTTTTAGGTGTAGAAAGACAGCTGAGTCTTGTCCTGTTGAGTTAGCCCTCTTATGCTGATCCATTCGCTTAGTGAGCAGTTGTTTTGTCTCCCCAATGTATAGATCTGTGCACTTATCGCTACACTGGACTGTGTATACCACATTACTTTGTTTTCATTTAAGAGTTGGATCCTTTGGGTGTACTAGTTGAGGTGTAAAAGAGGTGATTCATGTTAAGGTGGAGAAACCATGCCTGAATAGAGGCGGGGCCTTCGACACCACAGAATTTACACCTTTGTGAATTTTGACACCTCTGGGGAGTTTCAGTGTGTGTTGTGGTTGGATTGTTGGAAGAGTCTATATGTTGAGAACTCCCCTACACCAATCAGTTGAACTGACAAAGCTGCTTGGATAAGTAGTGAAATGTATTTATTCAATTTTTCAGCAAGTCCAGTTGTTTTGAGTTACTTGTGTTAGATATACCATGACCTAGATGAATGAGAATCTTCATAGTCATACCCAACAATATTGTTATGCCTCCGATAAGGGTTAATTATATCTTAGTTAGTAAAAAATAAATATTTGATTAAAATGGAGTCCATAGCATTCCTGTAATTTAGAGTTTTCTTAATAATGGACACCACAGATTTTATGATCTGTACTAAAGACAATATGTTAAAGAACATCAAAACCCTGGCAATAACACAGAAAACCAAAACAATTCAAGAACAGGATACATTTTGTTGATTGTCCTTAAAGCAGATCCAGGATTGTAAAATCAACAAACATGTATAATGTTCTTAGTAAAGTTCTTTCTGTACAAGCCACAGGGGCAAATTAGGGGCATATTTACTATTATTCCCCCCAAAAAATGCTAATCGAATAGTTTTAGGCTACCCTTTTATTCGATCTTCGATCATTCAAATTAATTATTCGATCATTCAAATAATTTGTACGATTCGACCGATCAAAGACTTTGATCGTACGAATCCTATCCGATCAGGACTTAGCCTCAGAAGTCTATGGGAGGGCTCCCATAGGTTTCTATTACAATTCAGTAGGTCCAATCTGACGAAGTAGGCAATCGAATAAATTTTAAATCCTTCGCTGATCGAATGAACGAATGATCGAATATTCGATCATTCGAATCTATTCAATCATTCCATCATTCGCTATTCAATTATCGAATATGCCTAATTTGCATATTCGACCAATGAAATTAATCCTACGATCGGAATTCGAACAAATTCGATCGAACTTAGATCTATTCACGTAATTTAGTAAATAGGCCCCTTACAGTATGTTTCTCAATTTTTGGAAAGAATCCTCATAAATTGATGGCAATAAAATAGATTTTAAGTCCTGAGAGTGTGAGAGTCCACTTAAGTCCTGAGAGTGTGACTGTCTCCGAGATATCTACAGTACATTAATTAATGCACTTACTGCACCCAGGCACCTAACATCTTCTGTTTTGTGAGTGCTGGTATTCCAGTTGTTAATATTAATTTTATCAGTATAAATGAATGCACAATTCCTGGCTAGCAATTTCAGATGTGTGTCAAATTTGTCCACATGCTCTTTTGCATCTTGTACCCTTCTAAAAGATTGGATTTGCTTTTTGAGTTACTGTAACGATTGGTATCCCAAAACCCAGAACAAACCCCAAGGTCCCAGTCACAGCTCACTCTTCTGCCTTTAACAGCCGCCTTTCACTTTGGGAGGAGCCCTCAGCTAATTGGATGCCGCCAGGTCTTAATGTGAGAGGACTAGGGGGAGAGTTCTGGGCTAGCAAGGGAACCGCACGTGGTACAGGAACGGAGGACAAGAAGCGTAGTCAAGGGACAGGCTGGGTCAATAACCAGGATCAGACAATACAGTACCAAATCAGAACAGAAGCGTAGTTGAGGTCACAGGCAAGAAGGTCAAACACTAGAATCAAAGTAGAATCACACCCAGGAACTCACAATAGCAGAACCTATATTGGGCAATGATTCAGTGCCGGGCAGGGGTCTTTATAGGCAGTCTAATGGCTTACGCTGATCACATGGGTCTGATAGATAACAGCTGAAGAAAGCCCTGCCTTACTTGCAGTTACATGTATAGTAATGGGAGTGAACCAGGGCAAAACCTGACTGCTCACATAGAGCAATGGTAAGTCAAACAGCTCAGAAACATTAGGTTCTCTGGTTCAACTCCAGGCAGGCCGTTACAGTTACATAATCACTGTATATTTTATAATAAGTGCTGAGCTGTTTGCTCTTCAATGCAGACATTTCCCCATGAGTTGTATATGTTCTTTTCTTTCTCTCTAACCCAAAATAACTAATAGCTCGTTTTCAATTTCTCTGAGAGGTTGATGCTTTTCCAGTCCATGTTAGCTGGTTGCATACCTGCAAACTCAATGCTTTGTTTTACTGCAGTATCCTCTTGGCTGTGTGCGCAGTGCTGTGGCCTGTAAAATCACCAACTTCTAACACCATGTTGTGTTTCTGTTTCTGTAAGGCTTGTGTATTTAGTCGGCATAACACACACCAAGATGGCTGCAGAATCTTCTACTGTACATCAACCAATTTCCCCTTATATGTTATAAGCATTATTCAGTATTGTCCTGTTGTAGTGATACCTAGAGGGATATTTATTTAAATCCAAATTTATCTCATTATTTTAAATAAAAAAGCATGACAAAACTATTTATCATTAGAATAACTTAAAAAATTCAGATTGAGAAAATATTTAAAAAGTTTGTATTGTGCAACTATTTTGGATTGTCTCATGAAAAACCCAAATTTATAGTTTGACACCAGAAATTTTTTTTTTGTGATATCTTCCAAAAAAGCCAAATTGTTTTTTGGATTATCGTACAAAACCCAATGCAGGCCATGATACCAAATTCAAATTAGAAATGGGACCTGCCATTGACTTATACAGGACCTTGACAGGTTTAAGATGGAGTATTTTTGGATTTGGACTTTAGTAGAGTCAGGTATAATAAATCTTGAAAAATTTGAGTTTTTGATTAGAGTGTTATTATATTATATTACAGCTACCCCAAATGTTAGGAACAACCAACTATTTCCCATTATTCATTGTTTAATGGGCTGTATTATGTTTAACATAATAACTAACTTCATCTTATGGGTTCCCCCTCAGTTCCATGTATAGAATTTATTCTGGACACCCATTGGTGTTATCATTTAAAAATATACAACAAACTGCTGGGGTTAACCATTTCTTTATATTAATTTACAATATTTTGGAAATTGGTATTTTGAGGGTTTATTTTCATTTCTTTTGCTATTTCCTAGGGATTTTTTAATGAAAAGTTACTTTAATATTTTTTTTAATTTGTAAAAACATAAAATAATGAGTGATTAATATCACCCTGGATTACAGATGCCATAAATTTTATGATCTAAAGGATAAAAGGTTAAAGAACATCAAACCCATGACTATAGCAGAGAACCAAAGCAGTTGAAGACCAGGATATATTTTATTGAGTGTCCACAGGGCAGGATTTACAAAGCGGGCACCCCTAGGACCACTGCTGCTTGTTGCCCCCTAAATTGTTGTATAGCAAATTTAAAACACTATAGTATCTCCTGCATATCCCCAGTGTTTCTGAACCAATGTGCATGTGTCTGGGCAGCATACCACCCCTTAAAATCCTGTCATCCTAGGCCAGGGCCTAGGTCGCCTTTCCACAAATTCTGGGCCTCAATAAAGCAGATCCTGAACTTTTTTTTTTAACAAGAGCATTCATAATGTTCTCAGTAAAGTTCTTACTGCACAAGCCATGTTCATGTTTACCATATTCTTCATGTTTCTTCTGTATGTCTTTAAAACTCAAAACATTTTAGATTTAATTAGTGTAAAACCACAAACACCTCTAAAATAAATATTTGCCAGGTAAAAACATTTTTTCATTTGCAATTGTCCAAAAAAACTAAAATCTTTCATTTTTTTATGTTTTCTCGTTTTTTAGAGCATGGTCCAGCGTTTTTTTGTCCATACCATTTATATGGATCTTTTAATAACTTCCATGACATTCGTGATTTTAGAGAAAGTGAGTTTAACCGTGGTTTCAAAAACCTCTTAAAATGCTAAAATGCGACCTTTAATAAATGAGCCTCCACATTTCATATGAATAAGGCAATTTTATTGAGTTTGTATGTACTCCCCTATATCTACATGGGTTTAAAATGCCGAAGGAGTGAGGGAAATTACATTTACATCTTTTAATGAAATGTAACTATAACTCAGAATCATGATAGCATAATACATTGTGGTTTAAAATAATTAATCATTTGAACTGCAAGTTAGATAAAAAGATAACCCCTTTATATGCTGGTTTTTACTTTATCTATTATGATGCAATTTTACAGGCCTGAGCTTTAAGGGTAGTGAGTAGTGACACATGGGCAGATTCGGGAGATTTATGTTGCATGTTCTTCTGTGAGATGATCTCAATGAACTGCCTTTGCGTGTATTCCCTTCTGCTATAATGAAAAGTCGCCTGCGCTAAGTACATGTGGCTTATTGATTTGTACATTTTTTGACTATGGGGAGGGTATTGTAAGTAATAGGGAAAAAAATCAATAGGAATATTTATATTTTTGGAGAATTACTAGAGGACCCCCCCCCCAAAAAAAACCTCTCATCTTTTCTTCTTTGGGACCCCGACTGGATTTGCTTTGTGAAGTTTTGTATTGAGATTTTTGTGGTTGTTATACTTAATAAATGTTTAAAATTTTAGAGACATTTTTAAAAATACATTTTTAGAGAATAAATATGATTTGTGAATTCTGATTTGTGTGTGATGATTTGTGATTTGCAGGCCTGCTGGGGGATGGTTTGAACAGTGCAGTGGGGCATGATGTTGACATGCTAAGTTCCAATTCAGGCCAGTTTCAACCAGTGTAAGTAAATATAACTTGTTTCAGCACTTGTTTAGTAAATTTTGTAATGGGAAAAAAGTCTGGGGGGGAATTTACTTAAGTGCAAATTTTCACCTCAAAAGGCTCCACCACACTTTGTGCAACTTCGTCAAACGTTAATTTGCAGTGCATAAACTTATTCATGAAATTGACAAGTTATGCCTCAGCAGACAAATGCTGGCTAACAGTTACAACTTTTAAACATAATCCCACAAGATTCAATTCCATGAGAAAAACTTATCATAAAAACTCAGTTAACATGGAATTCGTAAATTAATTAGGAGACATCTATATATGTTATTGCATTTGGCCCAATGTGCAGAGCTTTTAGTGTGTATGTGAAAAAAAATGTCTTCCTGTGTCTCAACTAGCATATTTTTGTTTTATTGTCTCTATACCCATTATAGAATCTTAGTGTGGCTGGTTTTATCAATGACATACTGTATGTGGCTAGAAAGTTTTATTTTTTTGGTTTTGGTTATATTGCTTATACTGCAACTTTCCTCTCACCTTAATTAAAGACATTAAGGACCCAAATCTAATGAGTTTAAAAAAATCCATAATCAATGAAATTTCACATAAAACAGAATTCAATAGGGAAGTGTTAACATTGTGGGATGTAAGTCCCAATGGTCAGGAATGTCTCTTCATGAAATCATTTCAATACTTTTTACATTTCTGTGACGAAAGTAGAATATAATCAGAGCTGATAAATGAAAGGTTATATCGTAAAACATACAAATATGCCTGTGTATATGCCTGCAATAACTTCACTATGAAAGGTGAATTTATGATGAATGAATTTGAAATATAACCCTGAATAAACTGTACTGGCACCTAGATACATTAGATTAGTTTGAAAAAGTGTCTGGCGCCTTTTTAGCATGCTTTTAGTATAATACCGACCCAGGGGCTGTTTGAATTGCCCTTTTATAGTCCATAAAATACAGTTTCAAATGTGTTTATTCCCCTTTCTCTGGATCAGCTTGAAATTAGGTAGGATTTAATTGGGCAAAATGTGGAACTTTTATATTTTGCTTTTTCATCCTAAACTACAACACAATAATATGGGTTCCTTTTTGTTCTGTCTCAAAAAAGAGACCTGCTGTAGACTATAAACATTCCATAAAATTGGAAGCTCTGACTTACCCCAATCAATAAAGATTACCTTAGTTGTGGACACAGAAGTCTTGCCTCTATTTACCAAAGTGCTGCTTACATACAGTACTTATACTAATATGCTAGCATCTAATTTCTATCCCTGAAAGAATATACAGTGTGTGTTATCTGTTCTGTTGGTCCCTGTTGCTAAGCTTTCATATATTTCTCTCCCCATCTGTAATCTTTACTTAAGGAACCTTGGCTCCACCTCTAATGTCCTAATTCCAGAACAAAGTCTGTTGGAATCTACTATAAGTATGTCAGATCAAATTCCATGCACTAGGGGAATTGGAAATGTGAGTTGTACCTCACTGGCTAAAAAACACCTCACAATTAAAACGAATAATTTGTGTTTTTTTTCTATTTCTGTAAAACTAAAAATTCTAAATTTAATAAGTTTAAAAACCTTGAAAATTCTAACGCAAACATTAGCCAAGTAATAGCTTCCAACGTCCTATAGAAATTAATGGGAACTGATGCTATTGGATCATTTTTAATCGGTTGAAATTTTTGGAGGTTTTCTTATTTTCTTCATTAGTAATTGCCTGAAAAGCATTTAAAAAAACAAATTGTAGAGAGTTTTGTATTTTTTGTCCATCTATCAGAGTTTCACTCTGCATTGCCACTGCTTTATTCTATGGTGGTATGGACTTTATAGAATTTCACATAATTATTTCCTCTCCTTATTATACATTTAAAATAGTCATAAAATCCTAGTTTTATGATTTTATGTATTAACCCAAATTATTACTTTAATATGTATATAATGTATGACTATAGTCCTGGTTGCGCCTTCCATTCATATTTAAGCATTGGTTTACGGGAGCTGTGCAGGGACTCATTTTTTTCAGTGTGAAATGTTTTGGTATACTTGTACAGAAAAAGCTTAGCCTGCATGTGGTTAGGTGACCTAACCATTGTCCAGGTATTCAATTATATAGTTCTAATTAAATAATAAGTAAACCTGTTTACTAGCCCAATAAAGCTAATCGAAAAAACTTGGTCACATAGGACAGTAAATCCCCTCTTACTAAAAGTAAGGGTAAAAGAAGGAAAATTAATGAAGTGCCCGTCAATTACTAAGGATGTAATTAATCAAAAACCAGTGCTCAGTTCGTTGAAATATATAGAGAAAAGTGAAAAAGAGAATGGTGAAGCTGTCCCAAATCTCACTGCCTATTATGTTTCTATCCCTGGGATATCACAAAGAGGGAGACAGGCAGGCTAACCGTGACTGTGGGCTAGTAGTTACCTAAAACTATACTTTAAGAGAAATTTCTAACCTTAAAAACCGGTCCCATGTGAGGTTAGAGCAGTTCAAGACAGATAGAAGCTGAGCAATTTCTACAGATCAACCCCCTAAGACAATTTTGGGTCTCCAGTCTAGCTTGTATGAGAGTTTAAATAGAAATAAATAGTATCATAAAACCAGGTCCAATAAATAAGTTTAAAAAACGCCAACGCTCTTTTCGCAGTAGCTTTCTCAAGGCAAATTATTTTAGGGGGGCGGCATGCTGCCCAACCAAACCCACATAAATTTCCTGTGTGCCAATTCCAATTTCTCTGTCCAAATGATGAAAATTTGAGCAAATAAAAGGGAGTGGACAGGGGCAACAAACGACAGCAGGCCTAGGGGCACCCATTATGCAAATCCAGTCCTGGGCTTTCCTCCATGTTGCACCAACTGATGCCTCTCCCTGGAAGTCCAGATGAGGACAAATCGGCCGTGGGCAGCAAAGCTGGAGTTCCAGGAGCCTGGGTAGAGGAGCCCAGCCTCTCAAGCTCCTTTCATGGCATCACTGGCTACTCTTTGCAGGCATGTGCTGGCAGGATAGTAGTGAGCAGCCATCTGATGCCCTTTCCTGGAAGTCACCCAGGGGACATACAGCTGTGGGTTCCAGGAGTTCCAGGAGCCTAAACAGGGGAAGCCATTTTTCCCCCTGTCCCCATCCGATGCCCTTTCCTAGAAGTTCCCCGTGGGCAAGTCAGCCATAGGTGCTTGGGTACGAGCAGCAGTGCTTACTTGCATAACCCTTTTGGGTCTGGTAGATGACAGCATGATTGATGCCCCTCCATGGAAGTCTTGATGAGATGAGAATGGATTTTCCTCACCAGTCCCAGTTATAGTTTCAGATGCTTGGAGAGATTCAAGGCAGGACAGCCTCTATGCCCCCCCTGCACAACACTCTAATGCCGTGTTTTTCATGCATGTATGGACAGGAAGATAGGGAGAGGTCATCTCTTGTAAACTGTGTCCCCAAAGTTGAGTGCAGCTGCTGCATATAGGCTTTGTCCCCTTCTACTGACACTCTGCCTGTCTGAAACTCTGGTTTATGACTCTAAGTCCAAATCTCATGATGTACTGTAAGCAGAAGATCTGGAAGAACCTTGAAGACTCGTGGTTGAGTCTCTCTTCCTCTGATCAATCTGGCACTGTGCTCCTGGTTGGGGAGATCCCTTTGCCTGGCTGGCCTCCTGGTGGGGCTGCTGTAAATGGGCACAGTGGCTTCTAAATCACCCTGTAGTGCTACTGGCCCCTGCCATGTCCTGGAAAGTCCTGGACTCCATCTCTTTTGCCATGAGAGGTGAGATTCTGTCTTCAATGTGTGAGTTTTCCCCATGCTGTTGTTTACCCTGAGCAGGTGTCTAATTGGAATAAGACCTTTAGTCACTTATCTCTTTCCTTTGGGCCTACTCAGCACAACAGCCACTCTGTCCTCTAGCCTCCAGCCTGCCAATGGATGTGGACCCCTCCTGTGCTACCCTCCTAGGTAACTGGTGTGGGACTCTTTCCTGACTGATTGTGCCCTCCTCATATACTCCTGAGGAATGGGGTTCCTCGGCTGAAGGCCAAGTGAAAAGTCT
Source organism: Xenopus borealis (assembly GCA_024363595.1). NCBI lineage: Eukaryota > Metazoa > Chordata > Amphibia > Anura > Pipidae > Xenopus > Xenopus borealis. Next base: position 127,219,721 of record CM044447.1, on the reverse strand, counting down.
AAACAAGTAAAAGTCTAAACAAGGTGCATCTGCCTGAACGACCTGAAAGCAAACCAACAGGTGGTGGTGGGGCTGGCTGGGCTGAGGGCTCTGTCCCAGGCTGGGTTCTCCCATCACTGGATGACCTGACATTGTCACAGGGAAGGGCTGTGGTCCCCCTTCATCTCCCCAAGGCCAGACCCCCCCAACACCCCTGCTGGGTCTCCACTGGAGTGGGTGGTGTGGATGTCACAGGGAAGGGCTGTGGTCTGCCCTTTGTCCCCCAAAGGCCAGACGAGACCCCAACTTGAACTGTGGTTTTGTTGAAAGTGAAAGAGACCCTGTGCCCTCATTGCATGCTTCTTCCCTCCTATTCCTTTCTGAGGCAGGGAGGAGGGGGTTGGGGAGAAGTGTGTACCTGGCAAAGTGTCTCCAGCCACTTGTGTGTCGGAAATGAGTGGAACCCCTGCTGGAAATACATGCTTCATCCCTCCTCTCTTCCTTTCCAAGGGAGATTGAGGAGAGGCAGGTGTCTAAAAGAGGGATTCCATACCTGTTTTGGGGGGTGAAAGTGTCTTTTAGCCTTCCTCCCATGCACCTCCCACCAAACCCAGCAAGCAGGGGCCATTTGAGGTGTGACACACGTGGAGAGAGAGAGAGTGCATCCTCTGTGTAAATAGTCATGGAGGCCTCCAAGCCCGGGCGTCGAGCCCATGGGGGGGTAACAATTTTGACTTGTACAATTTGGTGGTTAGGTTTCCCAGCACGGAAGTCCATGCTAGCATCAGCTGATGGGAGGGGGCCTGTGTTTTCATCCTGAAGCTTAATGTTAGGTCCACGGGGCTCGGCAGCCGGGCTTAATGTTTGCTCCCCAGGGATTAATGGGCAATCTTAATGTTCGCTCTCCGGTGCTTAATGGCCGGGTTAATGCTCGCTCCTGGGGCTTGGTGGCTGGGTTTGATGTTCACTTCACGGGGCTCGACGGCCAGGTTTAATAGGCGCTCCCTGGGGCTTAATGGTCGCTCACCAGGGCCTAATGGCCCGTCTTAATGGCGGCACAGGACAGTTTGAGAGGAAATGTGTGTTTTATAAGGTAGGAAGTTCCAGGTGGCTCCTAGAGGACATGGAAGGGGAAAAAACAAAGATGTATAACTAGCCTCAATACTTGAAAACACTGTTTAAAGCATAAGGCTGGCTGGGGCACAGTAGTACCGAACATCTTGTCTAACCCCCTTTCTCTGGCACACCTTGCAGGCTCTCTGGGGATACTGCTTATAAGTGGTAGCCTTGGCCCAACAGTGGGGTGATGAGCTCCCAGACAATGTTACCACAGTCAATCCAAGTGGACAACCTGAGTTGTCTAAACTGGAGTCTTGGTAAATGAAAAAAACTTGGGTGTACCTGGTGCTGCTTTTGCAGAGGTTGCAGAACTTGATCCTGTAGGGAGAACACTTACTCGAGATGTACAGGCAAAATCTTAGTCACCCTCTGAAAAGCATTAGGTACTCGTCTATGCAAATGTTTTGGTATGGGCTGTAAACCTACTTTATATGAAGCAATGGGACAGGCTATTGATGAGGCCTCACTTTCTGCAGCCTGTTGGACTGGGCTCATTGAGGTGGCAGTCATGGCAGTGAAGAAAATGCAGTAAAATTTGGTAACAGTTTTGGGTCATGACTGCCGAGAAGAGAGGGATGGTAAATACTGTTGTGGTGTACCATAATCTGAATCGGAATCACAAAATTCCATCAATCTAGAGGCCTCTGCAGCCTTGCAAACTATTTTGGTCATTGGCTTTGGAGAAAATTTGTGAAATAGCAAAATATTTGCCAAATGCATTGGACAACAATTTTTTGGCACATAATTTTTTTTTACATGCAACAATTTTTTGACTCATTGGGCATTTTTTTGCAGCAAAACCTGGTGAAAATCTATAGATGAAGCCTCTTTGGTTTGTGCGTTTGACACAAAATAACAACTCAGACAACCCATTTAAATCACTTATCACAGAATATTGTGTCACAGCATCCCATCCAATTAAAGAGTTCACCATTGAAAACAATGGTGCTTTGGTATGCTAATGAAAAGTTTAAATGTATTAAATGAGTTAAGATGACTTTAGATAACACAGTTTCTTCAATTAACCCTGAGTCACGACACATTTAACACACAAATCCAAGTGGCTGCATCTGTATACAGCATATATTGTAATATGCAATGAGTAGCTGTCATCCCAACTGTTGGCAGAGGATTAATGAGCACTTGATTTTGTGGCTCAGTAATAACATATAACAAAATTGCTATTTTTGTTTTAATGCATCATAGTTCTATTTCAGCTTCTTCAACAAATGCTACAACACCAATATTAAGACATTTTTATTCATCAAAGTTTCTTTAATCTATAATTTTAAGATTATCATAGTACTTTTGAAGCAAAGACAGCTCATATTGCATGACATTCACATTCCGAAATGTGCACTTATCCAAAGAACAGGGCTCAGTCTTCATCCATCTCAGTTTTTCTTCAATATTGCATTTTGAGGGTACAGTGCATTCCATGATAACATTTTTCTTTGTAAAAATTGTGTATTTAGCAACTGCGAATAAAAAACATTTTTTTCATAAAAAAAAGCATAAAACAAAAACTAGCAATAAAGTAGTGGGGAGTTATACATTGTATGTATGAACTCATTGCTGATTTCTGGTTAACAAGTGTTAATAATATTATTAATATTATTATAAGTAATAATAATATCATTATTATTAACTAGCGATGGGCGAATCTCCCGCGATTCGCTTCGCCTAAAGATTCGCGAATTTCTAGAGAAATTCGCGAATTGGCGAAAAATTCGCGAAACGAGTCGCGGGACGCTTTTGACGCGCGTCGCGTCATTTTCGGCGCACGTCGCGTCATTTTCCGCGCGCGTCGCATCGCGCGACTCGTTTTTTAGGCGAAATTTCACTTGCCGAAATTTCGCTGGTGATTCGCGAATTTATTCGCCAGCGGCAAATCGCGGGAATTCGCCGCGAATTCGGCCCTGTCGAATAAATTCGCCCATCACTATTATTAACATGTATTTCTATAGCGCCAACATATTTCGTAATATGAATAGAAGTCACATGAAAGAGAAAGGCTTAATAAAGAAAAAATATAAAAACTTAGTGCTAAATGCTCTTTAACTTGTCCCCCTGTCTCCACCCAAAAAAATCTGGGTTACTGTATATCGTCATTCTGAAATCAAAGGGGTTACTTATAAAAATCCCAATTTTCATGATTTTTTAAAATAAAAAAGTCTGACCAGAATCCACAATTTGACCGTATTTATTATTTAAGAAGCTTGATGTAACCGGTTTGAGTAAAAACTCGATAAAATGTAGTGAAAACCTGAATTGTGCTATTTAACTCTAACTTTCACATATTGATAAATATGCTTCTGAAATTCAACAGGAATAAATTGAAATTGGGGGAATTTTTATGTGGTCAACTCTAATCTCACATTTAATAACTTAATTTAAGTGATAATTTTCTGAGCACTGACTGCCAACCAAGATAATGCAGAGCACAATGCTGTGCCCCAAAGTATAGGGCATCCAAACAAATGTTCATATATTTCCTTATCACCCCATTCAAGAATATAATGCTGCTATATTTGCATTCGATGTTTCACTTTGCCATCTGCTCACTATCAGTGCAAGAGGCCTATCATGTTTATATTTTATGCTTTTAGATTTACATGCCCTGATTTAAAGTATTCCCACATTTTCTTTTTTGTGGCCCCATTGAGATATAATGTGTCATAAATTATCCTGATTTTATGTTTTGCCCAGATTTTCAAAACATTTTTCGAGTCCCTAAAAAACCAGCTCAAGTTCAGCTGAAACTTACATTCATGTAATACGCAGTTTTCCAGTTGAAAACAACATAGCACGTCATCTTTAAAATTATTCGTATTTTTGTTGCTGGATTTATCACCTTGATCACACTGTGTTGTTAATTCACCATCCTTTAAAATGTCTATAAAAGTTACAAATAAAAGACGAAAACACAAGTTGAAAAACAACACATATTTTAGGCCCTCTTTATGAAAGATAAATGTAGTAAAATATGTCCAACTTCACATTTGATAGGAACATTTCATTACAATACTGTTTCAGCTTCAATAATTTGTTCTTTTGCCACATTTTGGCCCCAGTAAAATAGATAATTATTTAAAAGCTCAGAAAATAAGTGTATTATTTGCTAATGGAGGGAAAAAACAGAGAGAAGAAAATGTTGGTGTTTGCTCCTTCGTTATAATTTTGTTGAAGTTATTGAAAACGGGATTGCAATACCATTTTTCTACTTCCACTAAATATTCTAATTTCCACTAAATAACACTAAGGGAAACATTCAAGTAGTAAATATAATAACTCTAATTAAAAAAAAAAAAAGCCAGTGTTTGTTTTCTTATGTACAGTGGACAATGTGGGAGCTATAAAAAGCTACATGGCATGAAACAATTTCTTCTATGATTAATACTACTAATAATAATCTATGACAATCTCAAACTATGATTCTATTAGGCAGATTTATCAAGAGTCGAATTGAAATTTTTAAATTCGAAATTTGAGTTTATTTTAAGGGCACATTTAATAAGGGGTTAAATTTTGAAGTGGAAAAACTGATTTTTTTTTAAAGGCGTTTTTGGACCATTTTTGATTGAATGGGTCCCTATGTGATCGAATTTGATTTGTTCGAATTGAACGATTTGTTTGATTCAAATGATTTTCACCAAAATCCTTTGATTTTCAAAAATTGTCAAAAACAGTCCTTAGAGCTTCTAGAAGGTCTCCCTATAGGCTAAAACAGCAAATTCAAGGTGGCAAAAGTACTTCGATTTTCAAATTCAATTACATTTTTTTTTTCAATTTGAATCGAATTTAGACCTATTTGATAGCCAAAGTAGCCACAATTACTTCAAAATTAAAAAATTTTTATTCTAATTTTCACTTTGACCCTTAGTAAATGTGGCCCTTAGTATAATTCAACTAAGGAATAGTCCAAGTTCGAATCAAGTTCAAAAAAGTTTAAAAAAAAATCACTTTAAAAATTCTAATTTGATTATTCACCATATAAAACCTGCTTAATTGGTGTTTTAGCCTATGGGGGACCTCCTACAAACAATGTGGAGTTGGATATTTTAAAAAAAAATGAACTTTTTTTTGGTGTGAAAAAAATTGATCAAATTCAATTCAAGCTTGCAGATTGATCCTATTCACCTGAAGTAAATTGTTTTTAATAAATTGCAATTGCTTTTTTTCCAATTTCGAGTTTATGGGAGTTTGTTGGAGTTTTTAGGAATTTGAGGCTTGATAAATCTGCCCCTATATGTGTGTATATAAATTGTTCACCTGGATGATAAACTGCATACAATGTGATTGTGTGGTTTTTTCCACATGGAACAAATGGACCACGAGCTGGTGTTGACAAAAGACATTGCATATATAAACCTGAGGGAAAAAAAAGATTGATAATTAAATCTGCATTTTGTTTATTGTTTTATTTATTATAACCAGATTTGAGTGCAACCTCATAAATACAGTCCTCTTGCATGTCAGTATAGTGTTCTTTAAGAGCAGACTGTCCAACATTCTATCCCATACCTACCCTATACTTTGCTAAAGTTAGTGTTCAACATTGGACACATGGCAGTAATGTCTAACTACCCGACTGACTACTTATGTCTAACTTCCTGCCCTATGTACTATACTTATACTTTGCATGGATTTTTAATAGTGAGGGTCGAATTCCTGTGATTCGCTGAGGGTGAATAAATTTGCAAAATGCCCAGGAAAATTCTCCTGGGGAAACATGGGCGTCAATGAAAAAACAGAAGCCGTGTCCATTCTCTCTATGCTGACGCCCTTTTTTTGGGCACGAGCTCGTTTTTTCCGGCTAATGTTCGCCAGTGTCAAAAAACGAATGCCGGTGTCCAAAAGCGGACACCTGCATCCAAAACGAATTTCGGTAAATTTGGCAAAGTGAAATGCCCCAGATTCGCCCATTACTAATTTTTAATAAGATGTAAATCAGAAAGATATTTTAAGTCCCAAAACAGTGAATAACTGCGGAACTATTCATGAAGAAGGAAATAACATTGATAAAGGCTTTTTTGGATGCCAGCGCATTTTTGCCTGCAAATGTGCACCAGTTTTTCACAAACTGATGCCGGTGTCCAAAAGTGGTCACCCAAATCCAAAATGAGATGGCGGCAGCGTTTCACAAATTTTCACCGTTTTGGTACTTTCTCAGGAAATTCGCAAAAGATTCGGCAAAATGCCCCAGATTCGACCAATCAATACTTTTTAATAAGATGTAGATCAGAAAGTCCCAAAACAGTGAATAACATTTCATGAACAAGGACATTAAATTGATAAAGGCATTTTTTACTATATGTACCTACCTTTTCCCAAAATCAGTGGCACAATGCCAGTCATGAATAGGAATACTCCGGGATGAACAAAGAACATGATATTTCTTGTTTCTCTTGTGTTGGAAGGATGCAAACTATTAATTGCAAAAAAATAAATTAACATTTATAAATAAGTTTGAATCCTAGAAGTGGATGGAAAATGTTAAGAAACCTCCCAATATGACCAAAATAAAACAAACCAATTGTGTGAGATAGGAATAATCTAATACAATCTATGACAGAAATTGTGGGACAAAGATTTCATTCTGTGATTGTTACTTCCAAGTTCACTGATTTCCATGAATGTTTTCTGTTTTGTATTATTATTTTTAAATGTTGCTGTAATGGTTGGACTCTAGCGAGACTTTTGTGATTAGCTAGATTTGAAGTAGAAATAGTAACTTGGCAGTGGCGCAACTAGACCCCTAAGGGCCCTGGTTACATTTACAACTGGGCCCCCCCACCCATGAATTGGCATGGAATACAGCATTACTGACCTAATGTCATAGGAGCAGTTGAACTGTTCCAGTAAAGCTATCACTAATATGATCAATATTATTGCTCATCCCATACATATATACCTATTCAGAACACTAGTTCATGTATGTTCTCAAACATATAGTCCACAGCATTATTACTGTTATGAAAAGAATGCAGCTTTGGACAGTAAATAGAACCACCTGTGGATGGCACAATGATAATAGTTCTGCCTATAATATGTATGAATAATGTTATTGTTCTGGCTGCACACCACAATCTGAGAAAGACAACTAGTATTTTAGTACAGGTATGGGATCCGGAAACCTGTTTTTCAGAATGCTCTGAATTATGGAAAGGCTGTCTCCCAGAGACTCAATTATAATCAAATAATCCAACTTTTTAAAAGTTATTTTCTCTTTCTGTGTAATAATAAAACAGTAGCTTGTACTTGATCCCAACTAAAATATAATTAATCCTTATTGGAGGAGAAACCAGCCTAATGTTTACATGATTATCTAGTAGACTTAAGGTATGAAGATCCAAACTACTGAAAGATGTGGCCGGCACTGCCATTGGTGAGGTCATAAGTAATGGCCAAAGAGAATGGCAAACTAGAATCCAAGTAACTTCTCTTCAGGGACACAGGTCCCATCAGGGGTGTAGGGTCCAAGTCCCTGGTAAAGCTGCACCCCTACACCCCGATAGTGCCGCCACTGTCACTTAGGTAACAGGTAATACAGTGCACTTGACAATTAGCAGATCATCTTTTCCATTGTAAAACATATATGTATAATACTAATACAATGAATATGAATATAATATATGACTATTATATAATAACAATAATAATAACAACAATAATAATAATAATAATAATAATAATAATATGTGGCAATTATATAATGCTAATAATATTCATTATAAAAGAAGACAGAGATTATGCATTACCACTTGTTGAATATTGAAGAAATCTGTTGTCTCCAGCTCAGTCCTGCTCTTTATACTCCAGCCTAAATCCCTTTATGTATCCTGCTTGAAAATATTCCAAACTGTAAGACAAAAGAACTGGCAAAAGGACACTAAGAGGCAGATTTATCAAGGGTCGAATTCAAAAAGACCAACCAAAATTGAATCAAACTTTTTCTCTGGCCAAATAGATCTGTTTTCAATTGAATAGGTCAGTATTCAGTGGAATTCAAATCATTCAATGTGAAGTAATAGTGCATTCAATCTAATTCGACTCCAAGTAGGTTCTAGGAGGTCCCCCATGGTGAATGGTCGAAGTCAAATTTTTAAAGAGACAGTACATAATAGATTTCGGACTTCAAATGTTCAAATTTCTTGCAAAGTTGAATCTAATTTGGACTATACCCTAGTACACAAAAAATAGCTAGAAATTATTTTTTTTTAATTAAAAATTTCAATTCAACCCTTGATAAATCTGCCTCTAAGTTAAATATACACAATTATATTATGAGAAGGCATAACATAATTTATGGACAGATTTTTTT
>CM044447.1:127168092-127202856 GCA_024363595.1 Xenopus borealis | reverse complement strand
TATCCTTATCATTTACAGTAGGGGGTACATTATCCCTTATAATACATGAGCGATACACAGCCTTTTGATTTTATATGGTCACATTTTTTCTTTGTATTTTTTTTTTCAAACTAATGGCCTCTTTACTAAAATTCAAATTTCTTTTCTTTTATGAATCATTTTTACTCTAACAATTTGTAGCTGTTTTATTTCTGCAAAACTATTAAAAATTTACATTTATGAAGTGTAAAAAGCATAGCAATGCTAAGGGGCGGAATTACAGTATCTAAAATCAGGTTAGTGGTTTTTCCACTGGCTTTATTAAGGAAAAAGACTAAAAACAGTCACAAAAACTCAGCAAATAAATGCTGGTGAGGGAATTATGAATGGGAATTATCTCTAACAACTTCATTTATTTTCCCAGTTCATTAAAACAAAGATTTTTAGCCTCATGAGAATTAATAGAACAATGTCATTCTCATTGGTGTGGCATTTTCTGAGAAATTAATGCATGTGAGAATGTTTTAACCTGATTTTTCTTAAATAAGATAGTGTTCATGAAAAAGAGTTTTGTTGAATTTTCTTTTTTTTTGGCTTTAATGTTTTTTCCTTGACCTTGAAAATTACTAAGTACAGTAGGCCTCCAATACAAAAATTTGCAAACTAAAAGCAGTCAAGGTCATATAAAAGTCAATGAAAGCTGCACAGATCCTCAGGGCAGCCATTAGAAATCATGGGGCTTTGTACAACAACATTTTTGGGGCCCCACCCCAGATCCCACCCACTCCACACCACAGTTAAAAGGCTGCACAAACATCAGCGCTAAAAAAAGGAACCCTCCCCCACTCACAAGTTATAAAAAGCTATTGATGGTCAGGGCCCCCCATAAAAGTTTTCTTAAAAAAATTGGTGACCTGGTCCCCCCTATAAGTTAAAAAAAACATTGGCGCCAGGGCCTCCTTACAAGGTAAAACAAATTGAGGCCGCAGAAGATAATTTTTTTCAAAAAATTTGTAGCAGGGGCCTATAATGTATTAAAATAAAAAATTGGGGGCCACAGGATTAAAAAAAAGAAAAAACCACATTGGTGTCAGTAGAATTGAACTTGTGGCTTCAGGACTTCAATTATAGCTGTTTTCATGACTTTGGTTCTTTTTGCTGCTTCAGAACTTCAGTGTAGGCTCCTTATGTGACTTCAGGTCTTTCCTCCTCTTCAGGACTTTGTATATGTACGGCACTTCCACATTCTGCCTCGGGACTTTAAAAGGAGCTCACGCTTCGGAGCTATCAAGGGGGGCCCAGCTCTTTGAAAAGTGTAGCACTGCCGGGCCCCCCTTCAGCCCTGGGCCCGGGGCACTTGTCTCCCTGTCCCTCGTGATGGCAACACTTGTCCCCCCCCTCTGATGGCAGCCTGCTGATTCTACTGGACCTTTTTTTAGCCATTAGACAATTAGTATAGTAATTGTCAAAAAACATTCAAATTGTTAAAGGTTTTTCAGGTTTTTGTATTTTTAAGTACATACTGTAGTTCAACTTTTTTCTTATTCATGTTATATATATATATATATATATATATATATATATATATATATATATATATATATATATATATTTCTTGTTCATGAGATATATATATATATATATATATATATATACTGTGTATATTTTAAGACCTAGGAGTGCTGATCTTTTTGGAAGTATATGTATTAATAATAGGGATGCACAGGGATATTTAGTTCAGGATTCATCAAGATTCTGCCTTTTTCAGCAGGATTCCTTCATCCCGGCCAAACCAAGTTTGAATCCTAATTTGCATATGCAAATTAGTAGTGAGGAGGGAAATCATGTGACTTAGTGTTGCAAAACAAGGAAGCAAAAAGGTTTTTCCATTCCTACTCCTAATTTGCATATGCAAATTAGGATTTGAATTCATTCTGTATTTATGCAATTAAACCTAATGCAGCATAATTGTTTCAAGTGCATCTCTCACATGTGACTGCTGGAATTCTATAAAAATAACCACTGCTTTGTGGGAAAAATACATGGCAATTGCGCTCAAAATTGCCCTTTGATCAATGCAGATGTACATGTGCCCTTGTGTTTTATGATCATATACTATGGTGAGTCCTAATTTATTAAATATGTGGGTATGTTATCTTTCATACTTACATCTTTTGAATATGCAATTTTTAAAGAAACAGCAATATATTTTTGACGATAATAATTTCTTTTGATTGTTGGATTTAGCTTCTTGATCACATTCTGCAGTTAATGTGCCATATTTAAGGGGTTCTAAAAATAAAGAAAAAAATTAAAAATCTTAACAGACTTTGATAATGGGGGTAATGTAAAGTAATTAAAAGCTGCAGGTGTCATTTAAAATGGTGTATTTGTGATTGTTTAGCACTGCCCCAAATGTAAAATCAATTGCTGGTGAATATTACATTGAGCAAAGGTTTAGCGTTAGCACCTGCTCTGGAGTTTCAATAAATATTTTGTCCCAAAAAAGGTTTTGGGATTGCAAAATGTTATTACATTCACTGTGAACATTCACAAAATTTAGTCGCAAACTTTTCAATGAAGTCTTGAGGTCTTTAATCAGTCAAAAAGGAAGCAAACATGGTCACTAATGTTAGCAAGCAAGCCGTTTTTTGTGTTAGCGAAACGTATTACACCCCCCCCCCCAAGTGTCTCAATGTAATGGAATCCATATTTTTCAAATAATAGAACAAAAGGAATTGCAGTCAATTGGAATCAACTCAACTTCATGAAAGAGTCACACCTAGTGAACAGTGAGGTGGTCATCTCCTCTGGTAGTCACTGTGCTTTAGAAAGTTAAACAAATGTCTGGTTTTCCTTAGCACAAAAGCATAAGCAATGACCACAATGTTCAAAATAGCCTAACTCAAGTTTCTTTGTAAATGTAAGTTGATGGGCTTCAGTCCTTTAGAAGGATATGAAGAGAGTGCAGGGTTACAGGGACGGCAGATTTAAATTATTAGGGTAGGTTTTTTTATGGAGAAAAGATGCTTGTGAGGGGACATGATTGCTCTTTACAAGGACATTAGAGGACATTTTAAACATATATTACTTGATCTTTATTCCCCATAAAGAGGATCAGCACACCACCTTTAGGGCACCCCTTTAGGCTTGAGGAACAGAACTTTCATTTGCTGAAGATTAGGTGGTTCTTCACAGTGAGGACAGTGAGGTTGGGGAATGCCATGCCAGATGGTACTGTGATGCTGGTTATATTAATGCCTTTAAGAGTGGCTTGGATCATTTTTTTGGACAAGGCTATTGTGATACTAAAATCTACAATTAATATGGATATTTGTGTATATAGTTTGTCTACAGAGGGGGTAAGTGTAATTGTGTGTATGTATGTCCTCTGGGTTTTAATTAGAGGAGTTTAACATGACTTCTTTTTTCAACACAACATAACTATGTATCTACAATATGCAAATGTGAATTCAATTTCCTTCTGGCCCAGCATTTTCTTGTTGAGGTGTCAGTACACTGTAGTATCATTATTATTATTATTATTATTATTAATAATAATAATAATAATAATAATAATAATAATATTTTTAACATGTATTTATAGAGGGCACCAATTTTAAGTGCTAACACTGTAAAGTTATACAGCTAAGTCACATGAATTATATACGTAGAATATATGAAGTTACATGAATCACAACCAATACAAGTACAAAAGGAGAGGAACACCCTGTGCAAAAGGGCTTACAATCTAAAAGGAAGAGAGTAAAACACAAGAATTTTAGATATATTCCTTAGGTGGAAGTGACATTATTTAATAAGTGACTATATATGAGGAGTGAAGGACAAGCCAGAATCTAGGATAAACCTTAGGTAATGGGCCTGGGGGGCTGGGGTAATAGTGGAATTGTTAACCACAATAGATGCTTCTTGTATGTTATGGGTGTTAATTGGAGGCAAGAGAACCATTTTCATTTTAATGTAAAGAAGTTTAATGTAAGGTAGCACTGCAACATCCAAGTGCAGGTAGCAGACAAGCAGGAGAAGACCAGAGTTAGGAGAGGAGAGATAGATCCTAGTGTCATCAGCATATTGGTGGTATTGGAAGCCATTAGTGATGGGCGAAACGGGCGCGTTTCGCTTCGCCGAAAAATTCGCGAATTTCCAGAGAAATTCACTAATTTTTCGCCAATTCGCGAAACGAGTCGCGCGTCGTTTTTGACGCGCGTCGCGTTGCTTTCGGCGCGCGTCGCGTCGTTTTCGACTCGTTTTGGCGGCGAGAGGAATGCCTTTAGCCAGTTGTAGACTAGATGCTCAAGTAGTTTAAAGAAGAAAGGTAGCAGAGAGATAGGTTTTCAAAATGACGAGCATGTTTTAGTTGAGAAATAAAGATTCCAGTTGAAAGCAAGAGATTAAATAGGTGAGTTAAGGTTTTGATTAGAGAAGGATTGGTATTGCAGAGAAGTTTTGAAGGAATGGGATCAAGTGGGCAGGTAGTGAGGTGAAAAGTTTTGAGACTTCCTTATCAGTCACAGGGGTGAAGGAGAGACTGGGGAGTGTGAAGGGAGGGTGGTGGAAGTCTAGGTGGGTCAATTTTGTTTTGTTTTTTTACGTAGCCACATTAGGACAAGAGATGGCTGAGATATTAGAGTGAAGAAAGTCGAAGGAAGAAGAAATGTGAGACATGTTAAGAGCTTGCAAGTCATGTGATAGGGGAATAGCAGGGGGTGAGGAGGGAGTTAGTGAGAGTTGAAATGTGAGTATATGGTGAGAGATGAAATGGTGAGTTAGGAAAATTTGTAGTTGAGAGTCTGGTAAGCGTATGGAGGATGTAAGCGAAAGGATTCTAGAGACAGTATGGTTGTTTGAGGATATATACCATATATTGATGAACATTACATTACATAATAGTTTGTAAAACATTTCATATGATTCCGATGCATTTTCAAGAAATATAAAACTGTAAATTAATTTCTGAACCATAACTAGTGATTTTTTTTAAAGTTTCGCCAACAAAAAATGATGCCAAATTGTTAGGCACCATACTGCCGTAATACCATGCTACTAGAACTCACTAATATCTGGCAATTATCATCTATATGGTGCTTGTAATATATATATGTTTACTTATAGCATCTCCATGTACATCATTTTTATGTTTTAGACCTATAAGGTATCCTGGGATTTGTAGCTTATTCTTCCTGTATGAGGCAAAGGGGAGAAATTCACTAAAGGGCAAAGCAGCAAACGCTAGCGCCAATTCGCTTTGACTGGCAATGTTGCGAACAAGCAAAGGGACATAACTATGCTAATTTACAAAGTTTTTGCTTTTACTGAATGTTATCTCTTGTGCCAGACTTGACTTTGCCAACTCAGACCAGGAGAAGTGCAATAAAGTAGATGGAGTTTGTTTAAAAAAAGTTGAAATTTTTCGAAGTCCCAAAAAACCATAGCGTCTTACCTCAGGGTGATTGGCTAAAAAAGATTATAAAAATGTGTACCCTCCTTCCCCCTACATTTCCTAACAAATGGAACCTAAACTATAAAATGGGCACATGTGTAGGGCAATAGAACAACTTTATATTATTTTAGAAATGTTTCCAGGGCTTGTGTAGTGCAATGTATTATTTGGTTATATTTGGTTTTAGCTCTCCTGCTAATTCATTAAAAACAGTATGGGATACCATCAGTCCACGGTAGAAAAGGAAGATGTAGTAGAAGAAGAAGTAGGAAATTCAGCCACAAATTATTAAAATCGTGCAAGGTACAGTGAGAACCCAGTAAATGTAGTAAACACCCTGTAAAAGATTTTTTAAAAATTAACCATAGTTAAAATGGTGTGCTTGATAAAGTACATTTCAGAGTTCTATAATTCCTCAATTCACACCCAACCTCTTATGCACACCGATTGACAATTATTAATCTATGATATACTGTATCTGATTGCATTTTGTATATAAGTTTTGTATGAATCGCTTATAATGATGTTTTCTCTTCTTCCTTTTGGACCATAGGAACCTGCAGATTGTTCCACAAATGCAGCTCTGACTGTGTTAGTCATTGATATATTGATGAGGAATTGGAAGGAGTATTCATGAATTCAAGCAATTGGGTCAGTATTTCCCGGTGTACCAATGATTGTTATGTAAGTTCTAATGGGTGCATTGTTGTGCTTCTTTGCGCTCTAGTACAGGTATTGGGACTGTTATCCAGAATACTCTGTTCCTGGGGTTCTCAGATAATGGATCTTTCTGTAATTTGGATAGTCATACCTTAAATCTACTAGAAAATAATTTAAACATTGAATACATTGAATAATCCTCAAAGGATAGTTTTGCTTCCAATAAGGATCAATTATGTTTTAGTTTGGATCAGTACAAGCTATTGTTTTATTATTACAGAGAAAAAGGAAATGGTTTTTAAAAATATGGATTATTTTGATAAAATGGAGTCTACTGTGGATGTACTTTCTGTAATTTTGAGCAATATGGATAATGGGTTTATTATTATATAATGGATTCCATACCTGTACTTGCATCTAGTGGGTCTGTAAATGACCCCTATTATGTCACAGGATTTCTAATAGAAAATTGTTTAGTGGACATTTTTGTATGGATAATAATTTTTTGCACACCAAACACAGAAAGTAACTCACGCTGTGGCGTTGACCAGCTGCTGTAGACACCATTGTCCCAACACTTGGACTAACCCACATTTGAGATTAAAAGCCAATATTTGTACACAAAAAAAAAATTTGCCAGTGCTCAGTATGCCTTTAAAAAATATTACAAAAAAAGAGGTGTTTGTACCACACTTCGGCCAAAATAAGTAAGCTCACGTGCCAATCATTTTTTGCGTTTCTCCTAAAGGAAGTCATTAGAGAACATTGCAGGTGAAGTACCCATGAGTGCTGAAGCACCCATGTGCTTTGCTTATGATGATTTATTCCAGTTAATCAGTATCCAGTATCCCAGTTATCAATAACAATGTCTTGTAAAGAGCCTTAAGATGTAATAATGTAGATATTCTTCTCTGTATTAGAGTTTGAGAATCTGAAAATTTAAATGACCAGACCATTTCTATACCAGTATTTTAGGAACCTAATTTAGGTATGCCCTGGACAAAAGTGCTAGAGCACTAATTAGTGCATTAGTGCATTCTTGTGCTACTTAGAGAGACTATTTTACAAGGACTCTGTAAGTGGTATAGAAAGATAATATGTCTGAGCATCGCACAACACCTCCAGGTTTCTTACAATCTACCCCTGCACCGTGAGGAAGAGGTATTCTTTCATGTGACAAAATAAGTAATGTAAATAAAAATTTTGGTGTGTCAGCATACAGACATGGTCTGTGTTGCCTGCACTAACTAGTCTGGGTGTAGCTGAACTGCAACATCAGCACGCTGCACAGGCAGGAGGTATAATACAGAATAGTAGTGATGGGCGAATCTACCCAGTTTCGCTTCGGCGAAAAATTCGTCAATTTCCAGCGAAATTCGAGAAATGGTGAAAAAATTCACGAAACGAGCCACGGCATGTTTTTGACGCGAGTCGCGTCAAAAACGACGCGCAACTCATTTTATTTGTGAATTTTCACTGGCGTTTTGTGAATCGCGGGAATTCGCCCTTGGCGAATAAATTCGCCCATCACTACAGAATAGTGATCCTTATTGCAGAGATGCAGCTAGCTACATGCAAGGTACGTCTGAAACCCCTCAGTTTTTGTCCGTTCACATAAGAGAATTTGGACAACAGATTAGCCACTCAATTATAACAGGTTTGACAGCCCAAAACACCAGACTTGGTGACACTGCACCAGTAAGTGACAAGCAAACTGAGGAGTGGGCTAAAAAGATAAATATTGGTTCCATTACCCACCCGACCCAGAGCCGGAAACCAAAAAGAATGAGGACATGAGATACCTATAACAATGAGGCATTGTGAACATTGCCTATTACATTGCTCATTTGAGAGTGACATCAGCTGGGGAACTCTCAAAGCCAGACCAATCAGGAAAAGGTTCTACAAAAAACATCTGCTTGTAGACAAAGCTCCGAAGCGCCACTACCTGAGTTCTCTTTTTATAGGAGTACAACAATAAAATGATCAATCATAGCAGAATTTGGCCTTAATAAGGATTGTGAACATACAACAAAATAATGGCCATACAGATGAAGCCACTTTGGTTTGTGTGTTTGACACAGAATAACTAAACCCAGATATCTCACTTATCCCATTTAACACAGAATAATGTGTCAGAACATCTAATAAAAGTGTTCATCATTGTGAACAATGGTGCTTTGGTATGCTAATGAAAAGGTTAAATGCATTAAATGAGTTAAGATAACTTTAGATAACACAGTTTCTTCAACTAAACCTGAGTCATGGCGCATTTAACACACAAATCCAGGTGACTTCATCTGTTTTCACGGAAACTTGACCATAAAGTTTCTTCTTCATGATTAACATGTTTGTACTGTCTCTGATTTTCCTTTCCTTCTCCCTTGACTTAACATTTCCGAAATAAGATTTATAAACTTATAAATGAAAAACAAGTTTATACTTAAATAACCTCAGCTCCAGCTAATGTCAATAAATTAATTTATACCCTTAGCTCCAGCTAATGTCAATACCTCGATTAATACGCTTAGGTCCAGATAATGTCCGTACATACATTTATACCCTTAGCTGCAGCTAGTGTCAGTACATCCATTTATACCCTTAGCTCCAGCTAATGTCAGTACATCCATTTTCTAACTAAGGTGCCATATTGATCCCATTCACATTCATACAGTACATGTCCTATCGTGTAAGTTTTGGGTCACACGCTTACCTCCAGGGGTTGATTTACTAAAGGTCGGTTTTTGAAGTAGAAAATACTCGACCATAGAATTTCAAAGAATTTTGAAATCCTGCAATTGAAGTAAAATCGTTCGATTCGAACGATTTTAGCATATAATCGAACGATTTTACTTCGCTAGAAAAAACTTAGAAAAATGTTCTAGAAGGTCCCCATAGGCTAACATAGCACTTTGCCAGCTTTTATTTGGCAAAGTAACAAAATCGAAGTTTTTTTAAAGAGATAGTACTTCGAATTTCGAAGTAGAAGGATTTCACTATTCGACCATTCGAACCGAACGCGATGGTCGAAGTTTTTCAAAAATTTACTTAGAAAATCCTAAATTTTTTAGTTTGAATCTTTACTTCAACCCTTAGTAAATCAGCCCCCCAGTGCCAGACTGGTCCACCTGAATAACAGGAAAACTCCCGGGGGCCCTCATGCTGCTAAACATTTGGTCTATTTTGAGGCCATTCCCTATTTCTATGAGAAAAAGGCTAAATAGATGGAATTATAGATTATAGTATCATGGTATGCAAAGAAAAGAGACTAGGAGAATAGAGATTGACTGAGGAGAGAAAGAATAATAGTACTGAGAGTGGGCCTCTGTTCTAAAGCTTTTGGGTGGGCCCCTGGTGTCCAAGTCCGACACTGCTTACATCTAGTAGTTTATTTATCAAAAGGAGCTCAAAGCAACTGGACTTGCTGAGAAATTTTCTTCAGTTCAACTGTAGGGGAGTTCTCCGCATATAGACTCTTCCAGTGAAATGTCTTCATTAAAATTTGCCTTTTGATAAATATACCATGACCTGGATGAATGAGAATCTTCATAGTCATCTAGTAGATTCTTAAATGACCCCTATTATGTTTCAGAATAGACAAGAGCTTATTGGACCTTTTTCTATGGTTAATAATTATGATGGAGTTCCTCCTAATGAGGTCAGTAAGAACATTGCAGGTGCCCTACCCTTTACTGCTGAAACACCCATGTATATGCCTTGATTATGATGACTGATTCCAGCTAATTGGTACAATCTCTTAGGTAACATCTTGTAAAGACCCTGAAGATGTAATAGTGCAAATATAATTCTCATAATTAAAGTTTGAGAATCTTAAAATGTAAAGCAGCTTCTTAGGAACCTCATTTGGGGACTGTATGTCCTGGACAAAAATGCATAATTGTGCCACACAGTGCTCAGTATATATACAAATCTATGGCATATTTGCACTCTGCGCCTCACACCAAGAGGCCGATTTACAAAATTCACGTGAAATGATCAAAGTTCGATCGAATTTGATCGAATAACGAATTTGGCCTCTTCGATCATCGAATACCGAATGATCGAATAGATCGAATAATCGGATATTCGGCTTCTGAGACGAAGTCCTGCTCGAATACCATTCGTACGATCGAATTGTTCGATCATACAAATTCTTTCGGATGCTCGAAGGAAATTTCATGATTTCTTTGTGAAATCAAACGATCGGTATCCATACAAATTTATCGAGAAATCTAATATTGAGCTAAAACAATTCGATAAGCATTCGATGGTCGAATGCTTATCAAATTTGATCAAGCTAATTTTGTGGAATAATAGTAAATTTGCCCCTAAATGTACCATTTTTAAAAGTAACAGCAGGACTAAGTAGCAAAATGGGCATCTTCAAAAAAGATTCTGTGTAAGTAATCACACATAGCAGTAACAGTACTGTATGTGCAAAGAAAATGTGCAAATGAGAGTAATGTAACCCCACTCCTATAAATAAAAAAAGAAAATACTGGATACTCCGAAAAAGTAAAGAAGCATAATATTTTGCATGAAAGTCATTTATTAAAATAATCATTATTAATGAATTCTCTATGTAGACATGCTATCAACCTGATTTATGCAAGGAAAAAAGGATTAGGATCCAATGGAAAAGGTTGCAAAGCATTTTTCAGATTTTTCATTGTGGCTGGGAAGATTAGGCTTGTCCTGTTCAACAGTTTTACAGGCACAATTACTTAGGAGTCTTCCTTTCGAAAACTACAGTTATTTGAAGTGCAAGAGCCAGACGTCAGCATTTTGGCCTTTTCTATCATTTTACATGCCTTGGGTAGTGTACATTGCATAAGAATGTTAGGTGTTGGATTTCTAATGTATTTATTAAAATCTGTGGGGAGAAAAAAGCCAAATACTTAATAAATGCATTTCATTTGTTAGGGGTACAGAACATGGAAGGTTTTCTTTCTAATATCAATACAATTTAAGGTAAGGATATATAATAATTTACAGTATACATGACCTTTATTACAATAGGTTTTATCATTTACCGTAGAGAGTACATAATCCCTTATATTACATGAGTGATACTGAGAGTTCCCTGTATAACTCAACCTTCAGCCTTGTGCCTTTATATGGTCACAGAACAACCCTTCAGTGGCTTCTAATATCCTTATTAGTGATGGGCGAATCTCCCGAGATTCGCTTTGCCGAAAAATTCGCAAATTTCCAGAGAAAAATTCGCGAAACAAGTCACGGGACGCTTTTGTGACATGCGTCGCGTTGTTTTCGTCGTGTCGCGTCAAAAACGACGCGCAACTTGTTTTTCTGGCTAATTTTCACAAAGCGAAATTTCGATGGCAATACTCGAATTTATTCGCCATCGGCGAATCACGGGAATTCGCCGCGAATTTGCCCCTGGCGAATAAATTTGCCCATCACTAATCCTTATCATTTACAGTAGGGAATACATTATCCCTTATAATACATAAATGATACTCAAAGTTCCCTGTATAACTCAGTCTGCAGCCTTGTGCCTTTATATGATCACAGAACCCCTCAGTGACTTCTAATATCCTTATCATTTACAGTAGGGGGTACAATTTCCCTTATAATACATGAGTTATACTCAGAGTTCCCTGTATAACTCAGCCTGAAGTCTTGTGCCTTTATATGGTAACAGAACAACCCCTCAGTGACTTCCAATATCCTTATCATTTACAGTAGGGGGTACATTATTCCTTATAATACATAAATGATACTCAGAGTTCCCTGTATAACTCAGCCTCGAGCCTTGTGCCTTTATGTGGTCACAGAACAACCCCTCAGTGACTTCTAATATCCTTATCATTTACAGTAGGGGATACATTATCCCTTATAATACATGAGTGATACTCAGAGTTCCCTGTATAACTCAGCCTGCAGTCTTGTGCCTTTATATGGTCACACCCCTCAGTGACTTCTAATATCCTTATCATTTACAGTAGGGGGTACATTATCCCTTATAATACATGAGTGATACTCAGAGTTCCCTGTATAACTCAGCCTGCAGCCTTGTGCCTTTATATGGTCACACCCCTCAGTGACTTCTAATATCCCTATCATTTACAGTAGGGGGTACATTATCCCTTATAATACATGAGTGATACTCAGAGTACCCTGTATAACGCAGCCTGCAGATGATACATGAGTTCTACTCTGGATTCCCTGTATAACTCAGCCTGCAACCTTGTGCCTTCATATTGGGACTTCTAATATCCTTATCATTTACAGAAGGTGGAACATACTTATTATACATGAGTGATAGTCAGCCAACAGCCTTGTGCCTTTATATGATCATTTCTTTTCGGTACACAGAGCTCTTATGGCCTATAATCATATATATTTTTATATATATAATAATTTATTTAAAAGTGGGTATATTATATGTATATATATTAAATAATACTTACAAATTGTGGCAATGCAATTTGTCATGAAACAGCACTTCATAGTTGCTGATAATGTTTTCACCTTTTGAGTGTTGGATGTAGCTCCTTGATCACATTCTGTAGTTACTGCGCCATTTATAAGGCTATGTGAACCTAAAGAAAATATAAATTTTACTCAAGAATCAGCATATATTTCAATATTAAGGGACAGATTTTCAAAGTTCAAATTGAAAATTAGAATTTTTAAATTAGAATTTTGAGTTTATTTTAGTTTAATTCGACTAGGGAATAGTCCGAATTCAATTCGAATAAAAAAAAATTTGAATTTTGAAATTAATTTGACAATTTACCATCTTAAACCTGGTTAATTGCTGTTTTTTTCCTATGGGGCACTGCCTACAATCAAATTGGAGTCGTTTGGTGGACTTTTGAAAAATAATTTAAAAAAAAAACAGTTCTGTGAAAAAAATCTAATTCGATCAAATTCAATTAGAATTTGCAGACCAATCCTATTCACTTGAATTTTTTTTTTTTAAATCTACATTTTGAATACAGTTTGATTGATATTTTTTTTTTTTGGGTGAAACTCCCATAAAGTCAAAATATGACCCTTGATAAATCTGCTCCCAAGTTCATTTCCTGTCTTCACTTGGGGCAGAATTTCGAGTAGAAAATTTTATTTGACCATCTAATTTTTTTAAGGGCATTTTTGATCGGAAATTGATCAAACAGATCCGTTTTCAATTGAATAAAAATAGTTTGAATAATTCGAATGCATCACTCGATTCAAGTGATTTTGGAAAACATCCTTTGAAAATCAAACATTTTTAAAACACTCCTTAAAGGTTCCAGGAGGTTCCCCATAGGCTAAAAAGCAGATTTAAAGTGGCAAAGTGTCAAATTTGAATTTTTTTCTGCAGAGACAGTACTAAGAAATTGGAAAATTCGAATTTTGGGCTAAAAAAAATTAGCTTTGAAATTCAAATTTTTTTAATTTGAAGTGTGACCCTTAGTAAATGTGCCCCTTGGTGTATTTTAAAGGAGAGATACAATGCACTGAAAAAGACATTGGTAGTATTTTAATTCAGAAAATATGTAATTTCATATTCTTCAGTAGTAGTAGAATATTAAACAGAACACATAGACTATCAAATCATTCAAGTACATTGTTAGAAAACTGAGGTGGCCCTGCCATTGAGTGGGATCTAAGATATGAAATCTAAGTTATCCTTAGATTTAGAAATCTGCTTTTCTTAGCACAAAAACATGACCACTATGTTAAAAATTGCCTTATTAGAGTCATTCCCCCAAATGTAATAAAAGGCACTAAGTTTGCCCAGGAGCAGTGACCCATAGCAACCAATAAGTTATTAGCTTATAAACAGGTGAATAGTAAATGCTGCCTGCTGATTGGTTGCTATGAGTTACTGCTTCTAGGCAAACTTAGTGGCTTTTATTAAATTACCCCCATTGTTATGTAAAAGAACTTTGTTTCCCTCTGACCTAGCTTATTTTTGTCATAGTAGGCAGTTCATTGTAGTAACCTACGTACACAGTGGGGCCATTTAGTAACAACTTAATTTCAAAATTGTCCACAAATCTCATGGCTTTCTCATTTATTTTTAAAAAAAAACTATAAAAGTTTGAGAGTTATGTATAAATGGTAAAAAATCATGAAAAACCATAGTAAAAAACTTTGCCAGGCAATAGGTCCTATAGAAGTCAGTGGGACTACTAGTAATTGTCAGAAAAACTAGAATTTTTCAAGGTTTTCGGGGTATTCATAATTTAGGTGCAGAGTTCAATATAATTTTCTGTTCATAAATTTTCCATTTTGATTTTATAATAAATATCACTGCATTCATAGTTTTAGTTTGTGAATTTGGTCATGGTTTCAAAATCTACTAAAACCCACAAAAATTAGACTGTTGATAAATAGGCCTCAGAAAATTGATGAAGATTAATTAATTAATCACAGACTTTGGGGGGGGGATTTAATAAATCTCAACTTTTCCTCATTTTTGTTTTTAAGAAACCATGAATAAACTCATTTCCACAAATGTCATTTATGAAAAGACCCTAACTGAAAAAGCAAAAGAATGGGAAAAAGTTGACAAAAAGCAATGGAAAACGCAACTTTTTTGACTTGCCATAAAATAATGGCAACTTTTTTTGTATTGTCAAATAAAAGGCAGCATCAAAAACACCCAAAAACCAAGAAGCAAAGAAATTTGCCAGTTGCCAAAGGGGCATCTGCCATTAACTTAAACATGATTAAGACAGGTTTTATCTGAGGCATTTTGGATTCAGACTTGTTGTTGTTTTGTTGTATAAAGTTGCATTTTTTTTCTTGTGACTATTTCAGGTTTTTGCCAACAAAAGTCCCAACCTGAAAAAGCGGTTTAGTAAATGCCCCCTTATTTGTCCTATTGTATGATTCATAAATGGTGATTTTGTACTCAGCACTAAGCAATATTAGTGTTTAGAATTGTATAAAATGTAAAGTTTGGTGATACCTTTTATTGGCTAACTGAATGAGTAACAATTGCAAGCTTATGGAGCACACAGGCCCCTTTGTCAGGCAAAATACAATCTTGTATAATGCCTACTCATTCTTATGAGTCATAACATCTGTAATCTGATCTGTTGTAATATTGGTAATATTGGAGCATAGGGAGTCATCTCAGGTCATTTTGCCTGGTCATGTTCTTTCAGAAAGAGCCAACACTTTAGTATGGAACTGCTTTCTGGCAGGCTGTTGTTTTTCCTACTCAATGTAATTGAGTGTGACGCTGTGGGACCTGGATTTAACTATTGAGTACTGTTCTTAGATCTACCAGGCAGCTTGTGTTAGGGAGCTGCTATCTCATTACCTTCCCATTGGTTTTTTGTTAGGCTGCTGGGGGGTGGGGAGACTGATATCACTTCAACTTGCAGTAAAGAGTGACTTAAATTTATCAGAGCACAAGTCCCATGACTTGGTGCAGCTAGGAAACTGACAATATGCATAGCCCCATGTCAGATTTCAAAATTAAATATAAGATATATCAGACCAGAACTCAGCTGGAGCTGCACTATTAACTGAGGCATTTTTTTTAAAAACAATTTCCCATGACAGTATCCCTTTAAAGGACCAGTAACATCAAAAAAATTAAAAGGTAAAATATAATGCAGTGTTGCTCTGCACTGGTAAAATTGCAGTGTTTGCATCAGAAACATGTATATTGTTTATATAAATAAGCTGCTGTGTAGCCATTGGGGCAACTAGTCAAAGGAGAAAAGGCTCAAGTTACACAGCAGATAGCAGATAATCTCTGTAGAACATAATGTTATATGTTATCTATTACTTATCCTGTGCCATTTAGCCATTTTTCAATTTCTGCAATTGCTATTCAGCAGCTTGTTTGAATGAAATAGAGTAGTGTTTCTGAAGCAAACAGATCAGTTTTAACAGTGCAGGGCAACACTACATTATATTTTCATTACTTTAAAACACTTAAATTTTTTGGTGTTACTGTTCGTTTAAGGACAAAGTTCGGAGCAATGGCACATTGGCACTTGTATTAATCGAGTTAATAAAATGAACAATCAATTGCTTTGCCTATGCAAAATATCATTGCTGCTGATTCTGAAAACAGAATCAGCAATCATACTACTTGTGTAGCACAGCAGTATAAGAAGCTGCCCTGGAACCTACAAATCACAGGTTTAAGTCAAGGCAGGATGGTATAACTGTGTCCTAGGAAACTAGTGCTTTTTCTCAGACCCAAAAAAACTTGAAGTGGTCAGTCGCACTCAACAACAAACTTTTGTTAGGGAGGAGGTCCATGCAGCATTTCTTTAAAATTCAAAAAGCTTAATTCCAGGTTACATTAAAACCATGAACAGGGGTTTCACAAGACTCACATTTCCTGTCTATTACAAGATAGTCACTATCTTCAAATACACAGGAAATGTGAGTCTTGTGAAACCCCTGTTCATGGTTTTAATGTAACCTGGAATAAAGCTTTTTGAATTTTAAAGAAATGCTGCATGGACCTCCTCCCTAACAAAAGTTTGTTGCAAGTATAATTGGCTGGATGGGAGACCAGCGTGTGGGAGTGAGAGAGCGGCAACAAATGGTTCGTGGTGGTGAGGACACTGGATACGGACACGTGAGTTACTTGACAGTTGCACTCAACACCCCGTTCTGTGTTTGTTATCTATCTAGCAAATTGAATAACTTAAAGGACATGTAAACCCCCCACAAAAATGTTATCAATGAACAACCTCTTTGAAATATTTAAATACCTGCCATTCTGGTTAAGTTAATAGAAAGGCTGCAGCATCCACTCAATCACTTAGGATCCCTTCTCCTCCTCTAACACACCAGGCCCCTCTCTAAAAATGTTCTTTGGCTGTTGGCCACTGAGTGTGCTCAGTTCTTCTCAGCTCAGGTTATTAAACATGTATCAGCCAATGAAGAAATGGCAAGCCTGTATTCTTGATTGCATGAACTGTACACATGTGCTGTTTGCAGAGGAAAACATTACTGATAATGTAAAATGGCTGTCCAGTGAAAGCTGCTATTGGTTGTATTGATGGTGCTGGGAAATGGATGGTATATATGAAGTACAAGTGATGCATTTGTGGTGTGGGAGATGTGTCCAACTTGTATACATGATAGGAAAATGTAGGGTTTACATGCCCTTCAGGGGATA
Source organism: Xenopus borealis (assembly GCA_024363595.1). Taxonomy (NCBI): domain Eukaryota; kingdom Metazoa; phylum Chordata; class Amphibia; order Anura; family Pipidae; genus Xenopus; species Xenopus borealis. Next base: position 127,185,643 of record CM044447.1, on the reverse strand, counting down.
ATTTTTTTGACTCAATAGCAGTTTCATGCATATGAATGCTGATCACTTTAATTTAGCCCATTTAGATACTAATGGGTTTGTAGTTTATCCCTCCTACATCTAGATGGGGCAGATAGAGAACAACAAGGCTGAAAGTTAGAACTTATGGAAAACATATACTCTAAGATTTGAATTGCAAATTGCACAAATTAATAGTCATGTACAGAAAAAAAAACAGTAATAATGCTGATCAATAGATATTTCAACACTAGTGTAGGAAAAACACTTACCTTCTGAGTATAAGTCACTTGTGGTAAATATTTTGACAGTGGTGTTCTTTCCACATGTAGCAAATTCAGGACTAAATGTTTTCTCCAATCGACACTCAATATATTCTCCTACAGGGAAAGAAAATAGTTTAGACTAAGGAACACAAAACAAAAAACATTTAGTAAGGCCTGTGTCTTGATCTTTTAATATTTTGTTGATAAGATTTGCTGCATTGCCCAGTTAACCAATGTTTTACATATACCCACCTACCTGATGTGGTTAAACCCATTATGATAGGGATGAATCCCATTATGAGTAGGAAAGTGAAAGGATGAAGAGCGACCATTGTTATTAGGATACAATCTAATAAAAAAGAAAAAAAATATTTACTACATTTTTAGGCCAATGCTTTCAAATTAAAGCCATGCATCTTAGGAAATATGGTGCCTGCTTTGGGACCTGCCTCCAGGGCCAGCTGGCATAAGCACTGATGTGTGGTTGGGGTTTCTTCTGAAAAATAGCATTGTTTCCCAAACAAAGTATGGGCTCAATCAACCTGCACCAACAGTGAAGGAAACAATTTTCCATTAAGGGGCAGATTTATCAAAGGTCAAACTGAAAATTCAAAGAAAAAAAAAAAACAAATTTCAAGCTTTTTTGAGTACTTCAACTAGGTAATAGTTAAAACTCTATTCAAAATTGAAAAAAAATTGAATATCCAAATGTAAAGACTCACCCTGGTGGTCTAGCGGTGGCGCAGCAGGGATGCCCGTCGCGCCATCGGCGGGGACGCCCACCACGACATCTTCCTGCTGTCCTGCCGGCTTCCTAGCGCGCACTTCCGCAAGTTATAGGCGCTTGCACACTGGCGTGTTTACGTCAGCATGCAAATTTGAAAGTATTTAAAGGGACATTTTTTACTTTTTCTTTGCCCGTGATAGGATTCATTCCTGGTGCTTTCCTGAGCCTTTTTGCGTTTGTTACCTGTATCCTGCTTGTATTATTCCTGTGTTTGACCCGGCTTGTTCCTGACTACTCTGATATCCGTAACCTGACCCCTGCATGTACTTCGACTTCGATTCTGTCTCATCCTTCTGATTGATTACCCGGTTTGACCCTTGCCTGTCTGACGATCCTTGTTATCTGCCTGCCTCGACCCAGCCTGCCTGACTACAAACTTGCCTAATCCTATTGTACCGTGACCTTCGGCCTAACTAACTCTTTACAATAGTGCCCCTTTGCTTGCCAGAACTCCTCGCCTTGCTCCTCTCGTTAAGTCCAGGTGGCATCTGAGTATGCTGAGGGCTCCTCCCACTACTGGTGAAGCCGAGCCGAGACCAGGGAGCTTGGCATCTGTTCTGGTTTAGGGTGCCGACCATGACACCAAATTTATCATGTACTGTCTCTTTAAAAATTCAGCGTCAACCATTCGCCATTTAAAAGATGCCGAATAACTGCCTGTGGGTGACCTCCTATTTGGAGTCAATTGGTGGACTTTTAAAAAAATAGGGGAAAAACTTTGATTCGAATTCGTTCGATTGCACTATTAATTTGATTCATCATATTTGGTTGGTCTTTTGAAATTAAATTTTGAAGTTTTTTAAATTCCAAATTCAACCCTTGATAAATCTGCCCCTAAAAGTTGACTTTTGAATTCAAATATTTTTGTTTATTATTTTATATAAGTTAAAATCATATCAGAACAAATAATTAATAAAAGAATGAGAGGGTTGTTTATCAAAATCTGAAAAAGTCAGACTGAACTGGAATCCATGATTTGACCTTATTTATTAAAAAAGTACAATTTAATTGGATAAGGGAAAACTTGATAAAAATTTGTGAAAACCCACAATCTTTACAGATTTTATTCCCTGAATCACTAATTTTTTTTCAGAAAAGTTTTTTGTCCAGAAAAGCTCGAAAAGCCCAAATAGCCGTATTTTCAGGTGAATTCCTGTGCAGAGTACAGAAACAATTCTAATCACTAAAAATAATAATTAAATTTTTCGATTGTCGAGTTTAATAAATAAGTCCCTGACTGTTGATCAGTCTGCAGGGAATGTGGTAATTCAATAATTATTGTCAATATTTTTTGTATTAAAAAAGCAAAGCAAAACTAAAATGATCAAATCACAACGTTTTAATTCCAAAGTTTTCAGCAAAATTCATATATCTGGGGTTCACAGATCCATTTAATTTCTGTATCCAAAGACATATGATTGTCAATGGGAAGTTTTACTAGACAGCTTACATTACTCCCCATCAAAACAATTTTTTCAGTTTTTAAAAGAGTAAATGTAATTTCTAGAGTAAAGTTTTAGCCCTTTGAATTGCTATTTCTTTGAAAAAGATATTTAAAATTTGAATTTTAAAAACACATTTGCAAGGAGTCTCTTTCTGTCATTTCCCTCATTATCTGGATTCTATTCTCTCATCTAATAAAGAAATATTTACAATTCATTATACATTACCTTATATTTTAGGCAATTATTTGATTTCTGGCTCATTTCTGTCTTACCTCTTTAGGTGATCAATTTTTCTTTTTGCTCCCATTTAGTTTATTGTCCTACTTATACCATTGATAAAGCACATCATAATCATTTCATCCTCCTTTTTTGTTATCATTCCAAACAGGATCCAGCAATGTGAAACAATGAAAAAGGGATTTGGCAAAATATTTTAAGATTGTGTGATGTACTGGTACAGGACTATTGTATTGTTTAATGTTCCATTACAAAAGGTATTTGGAAAAGGTAAATCTATGTTACCACTATGTCATTGTTAGTGATGGGTGAATGCACAGCGAATTCCCGTGATTCGCTGCATGTGAATAAATTTGCGTAACACAGACAAAATTTCGCCGGGTGAAAATTCATCTGCGTTTTGCTGCAGCAAAAAAACGTAACTGCGCAAATTCAGGAAATGTTAACTCTATTGCCAGACTTACCTTCACCTCAGACCAGGCGAAGTGCAATGGAGAGGATCCACCAAAAAATGCTGGTGTAATTTCCATTTATTCAAGGTGATAGCCTGCATAAGAGCATAACATTTTTTTGGGGTAACCAGGATCCCCCCTACATTTCCTAACATATGTCAAATAAACTAAACACTGGGCTCATGTGTAGGGCAAAAAATTTATTTTATTAAAGTTCCCTGGGCTTCTGTAATGTAATGTATTTCCTGTAATATATATGTCCACTCAACTTTAACTTCCCAACGTATACAAATTATCCAATGCTAGCGCAATTTTGCTATGCTTGTCGAAGTAACACTAGTGAAACTTCACCAGCGTTCGGTGCCCTTTATACTTTGGCATTTAATAAATTTGCATTGTACCAGCGAATCTAAGCCTGGAAAACTGTTGTGATGGCTGCAGAGCCGTCTTTAGTGAATTTTCTCTCTTAGTAAAGAACACTTCTGTGACAACAGACATATGGGGGTAAATTTACTAAGTGGTGAAAATTCGCTATTGATGGCTTCACAGCCACCACAACGCTTCACCAAGCAAAAATTTACTAAATTGCGGAGTTTAATCCCAGTTGATGGACGCTGGCGATTTTTCACTAGCACTACTTCAGCAGTGCGAGGAAATCAAAGCAAATGTCACCCTGAAAAATTAAAAGTTGCCAGCGTCTTTTGGACTTAGAAAATTTTCCACTTAAAAATTATGATGTAAGTAACTGAAGATTGAGGATGTTCTATGCACTCCAATGCACTTCGCTGGTCTGAGCTGGCGAAGTCATGTCTGGTGAAAGAGGTAACATTCAGTAAAATCAGGAGCTTAGTGAATTTGCGGTATTACATCCATTCACCAGAGTGACTTGGTGATAGTGTGCGAATGAGTGGTAGCATCAATCTCCTTCACTAGCGAACGGACACCTATGCCCGTTAGTAAATAGGCGAAGTGGCTAAAAGTGTTTCACAAGTGTGTGTCACTTTGCTATTTAGTAAATTTACCCCCATGATATACAGTATCTTGTAGAATAAAGTCTAAATAGACTGGACTTTTCTGGAAAACTTAGTCATCCAAATGGCTTCTTCAGTTCAACTGGGTGGTGGGTATTACCAGGCATTTAAAGGGTAGTACAGTCACAGACATTAAATCACAAAGGTTCCATTAAACTTATTCAGCTGGTGCTAGCCAGCTGTTACAGTACCTCCCACAGCCATCCTCCCTTTAGTTCTTTCTCCCAGATGCAAGTTTGTTCTGATGTGCATGTCCATTCATGTTGCGTCTTTTCTACAGCTCATGTGTGCCATCATCACACTTCGTGGGTTCCTGGGTTTGATCTCTGTGTTGATTCCTGTGTCTAACCTGTGTTTACTGCCAGTCCTGATCCTCTTGCCTGTTATTGACTATGTTTATTGATTGTGATGTGATACCTTTCTGCTTTCCTGATTATTGGCCTCTAACTACACTCTGTTTCTTCCCAGTACCTTCTGTGTATTCTCTAGTTCTTTTGCCTACCCGGAATCTGTGCCCTAGTTCTTTCACGTTAAGACCTGGTGGCAGTTATAGGCAGAAGGGCAAGATGGCAGTTATAGGCAGAAGTGTTAGTCATGACCCAAACTGTGAGAACTCTCACAGTGGAGGTGCAACGGGGAAGCCCGCCACTTTCTCCAACTCAGCTAAACTGAAGAAGCCATTTGGATGGGTGGTGAAACATTTTCCAGAAAACTGGCCCTGTCTGATGTACCCTTACTTGATTATTTTAAATGTATGTGGATAGAATTTATAAAATGTTATCAATGTCCAGTGACTCTAATATGCTGAGTTTGACACTTTGTGGGTCATTTACTAACAATCAAATTTTGTTTTTCCACAAATCTCTGAAAATGTGTGCTTTTTTAAAAGCTCTAAAACATCAAGATTTTTGAATTGTAAAAACCCCAAAAACCTCTGATACAAAACGTTGGCAGGTAAAAGCTGTCCAGATCCTATAAAAGTTAGTGGGAACTGCACTGATCCTATTGGGCCATTTTAAATTAATTTAAACTTTTACAGGTTTTTGTACTCTAAAACTCTTAAAGGGCAAGGAAAGGCAAAGAAATAAAATCCCATTTTTACTTTCTTTAATGAAAAAGAAATCTATCTCCAATATACTTTAATTAAAAAATGTGTACCGTTTTTATAAGAAACCTGACTGTATGCAGTGAAATTCTCCCTTCATTTAGTGCTTCTGGCAGGGAAACAATCATACTTATGAACAGCAGGGGGAGCCCCTGCCTTACTTACCAGCCATGCAGAACTCAAGCAGACCATACTGAGCATGTGCAGTGCCAATGTCAGACAAAGATGTATAACAAAGTTACAAGATGACAGCCCCCTGTGGCCAACTTTGAAAGCATAAATCATTTGTTTGATTAGGCTTGTGGTGCAGTAAGTTCATGTTTATGTTTAGTATACAAAATACAGCATTTCTACCCTTATTCTATTTTACACTTTCCTTGCCCTTTAATGAAGCTGAAAATATCCCTTGATGTGTTGCTTGTCCATCCAGTTTTGTAAAATCACTTGCTGGTCTGCCTGCAGTCCTGTGGATATGTGGATTGAATTTATAAAATGTTATCAATGTCCAGTGACTCTAATATGCTGAGTTTGGCACTTTGTGGGTCATTTACTAACAATCAAATTTTGTTTTTCCACAAATCTCTGAAAATGTGTGCTTTTTTAAAAGCTCTCAATCATCAAGATTTTTGAATTGTAAAAACCCCAAAAACCTCTGATACAAAACTTTGGCAGGTAAAAGCTGTCCAGATCCTATAAAAGTCAGTGGGAACTGCACTGATCCTATTGGGCCATTTTAAATTAATTTAAACTTTTACAGGTTTTTGTACTCTAAAACTCTTAATGAAGCTGAAAATATCCCTTGATGTGTTACTTGTCCATCCAGTTTTGTAAAATCACTTGCTGGTCTGCCTGCAGTCCTGTTCCAGGCATGTATGTGCAAGGTATGTAGCAACTATGTGCATAATGCTAGCGCCATTTGCATCCCAGTGCGCTTTAATTCTGACACTTGCAATAGCAAGTTGTAACACTTGTGTCACCACAGTTACCTTTTTTTCACTTAAAAGACTAAATAAAAGCCTGGTGTTCTCCTTGTTTATACCTTCTATGGACCAGTGCCTGTAAACCTTCAGACCTGCTTGACAATTCTTCGACCTACTCCTTGATATCTAAGTGATTCAGCCCCCAAGCCAGGGGCATAACTACAGAAGAAGCAGACCCTGCAGCTGCAAGGGGGCCCAAAAGGGATAGAGGCCCCATGAGGCCCTAATTACTGAGTAACTTTAATATATATTGATAAAACAGTACATCCTATGGAGAATTTGGGAGCCACTTAACTTATTTTGATGTTGGGCCCAGTAACATCTAGTTATGCCACTGCCCCAAGCCTCTCTCTGTTCAAAACCTTTATTAAGCCTCCAGCCAGTGGGAGCTGATGAGAGTATGAAAGTATTTTATCCAGCTCAGCCATGACACATTGGCCACATCTGTAAAGAACATTTAAATTTATAATATGATAATATGATCCTTGCTAGCTTTTATTTCTCTGTTGAATCCCAACCATTCAAAGTTTCAGTTGTTTTTTTTGTCCACTTTTTTTTTTAAACCACATTATTCTTAAACAATGTATTTACAGAGGCATTGTCACCAGAACCTAATGGTTAGACACTCTTTGGTTGTTAAGGAAGTTAAAGTGTTATTTAAATTCACCTCAAATGCTCCAAAAACGTAAGCATCCTAAGCCAACATTCACCTTTACAACAACAAGTTATTTCATCACAAATTTGTTTTAATGTCATCTCCATTTGTCCAGAGACATATTTGATGAACATTTTTTATTTAAACTTGTTCTTGTGTTCTTGAACCCCATCCTTTGTGCATTTTTAGATGACCAGAGACCTTTTTCAGTAGTTATACAAATATTAAAGAATACATTTTAATGTTTTAATAAATTTATCATTGATTCAGTCTCTAAAGCTTTCAGATCAAAACCATATTCTGGTGTATCAGTGTTTACATACAGTATTACCTTGACAATATTTAAAGAACTGCAGATTCTGGGCTTATTAATAACTTGAGAAAGAAAATGTTTTGAAACATTTTGTTTATTTACTATAGAATTTGTTCAGGCCAGTTTCAATATTTAAATAAGAAAAATGTTCTCAATAAAATACTCCCTGCCCAACTTACTGTTCATTAAAGGCATATTTAGGAAATTCGAAAACACGTTTTTCTTTCAGAATTTCACATTGTTCTCAAACATCAGGTGGCTCTACCATTCTCTGCATTTTTATCGAAGCCCTTTATAGAGTTACTGTGAGTCTAGAAGGACCTAGTAAAGGTACTTAAAAAGAAGACTAACTATAGAACAGAAGAAGGCGCAAAATCACAATGGCTTCTGGAAGAAAATGTACAAAGAAGATGGACATAAAGGATTGTGTGAGGAGCGCCCAATGCCACTCCTCTCCTCCTCAGCATCACTCTCAAGATGGTTTCATCCATGGCTTAACCACTTAAACCGCTTTTACAAAACTTAAAAGAAAAGTTGTTGAGGTCATCGAATCTACCTCCAAAATCCACCAGCAAAATTTTGCCTGCGTTTATTTTTTTTTGAAGTGGGCATCAATGTGTTTTCATAATTTTTTGTGAAATGTCCGATTTTCATGATTTTTCATGATATGTCTGATTTTCGGGAATTTTCCTGAAACTTCCTGATTTCAAATTGTTTGCCGTTTTGCAAATTTTTTGCTGAAATTGGAGAAATTCCCTATTTATGACATTTGGGGGCAGATTTACTAGGGGTGCAAATCCTTCTATTTCCTAGTAGTTATAAAACATTTCAGTACAGGTTCTAGGAGGTCCCCCATAGGCTAAAATGGCAATTCATTAGCTTTAAGGTGAAGTGTCGAAGAGACAGTACTTTGAAATTCAAATTTTCTAATTTTTTCAATTTGAATCTAATTTTAGGCCATTCGATAGTTGAAGTAGCACAAAATTACACCACTCCCGTGTGGTTATCCTCTTTATGGGTAAAAATGTCCCCAGGTATTTGTCTATAATGTCTTCTAATGTATTAGTGAATTGTAATCATGTAACCTTGCAAGTGCCTTTTTTCCAGAGAAAACAACCCCAACCCAGACAGTCTACCCTAATTTAAGTCTTCCATTCTTCTAACCAGCTTAGTTGCACATCTCTGAACACTCTCCAGCTCATTTATATCCTTCTTAAGGACTGGAGTCCAAAACTGTACTGCGTACTCCAGATGAGGTCTTACTAGGGATTTATAAATAGGTATAATTATGATTTCATACCTTGAGTTTATGCTTTTTTTTTGCAAGACAGCATTTTATTTGCTTTAGTAGCTACTTAATGACACTGCACAGAATTAGACAACTTTTTATCTATAAAAACCCCAAAGTCCTTCTCAATTCAGGAAACTCCCAACACACTGCCATTTAGTGTGTAACTTGCATTTATATTATTTTTGCCAAAGTGCACAACCTTGCATTTATCAACATTGTACCTCATTTTCCATTTTGCTGCACAGTTTCCCAACTTATAGAAATCACTCTGCAGAGTGACAGCATCCTGCATGGAAACTATAGTTCTGCACAATGTACTATACTCTGCAAAAAAATAGAAACAGTACTTTCAATGACCACCTCCAGGTCATTATTAAACAAGTTGAAAAGCATGGGCCCAATACAGAGCCCTGTGGTACACCACTAACAACACTGGTTCCATTTACCACCACTCTCTGTAGTCTATCTTTTAGCCAGTTCTCTATCCAGGTACAAATACTATGTTACAGGCCAACATTCCTTAATTTAACCAGTAACCTTCTGTGTGGCATGCATCGTTAGAAGAATTACTAGAATTGGGACTATTAATAAAGAAACCTTCATTAACTAGTTCCTCATTTGTGTAGACAGATGAAAAGTATGCGTTCAGAATCTGAGCTTTTTGCTTGTTCACATCAACCAGCTGAGAAAAAGCCCTCTGATAATAATGGTCCCACTCCTTCCTGCTTAATTTTTTTTACTATTAACATATTTAAAAAATAATTTTGGATTCTTTTTACTTCTTACTGCAATATCTTTTTCCCTGTCGATTTTAGCTTGCCTGATACCTTTTTTGCATCATTTATTGGCCTCCCTGTACCTTATAAATGATGTGGCAGTCCCAGCTAACTTAAAAGCCTTGAAAGTATGTGTTTTCTTACCCACCTCAACAGCAACACTTCTATTGAACCAAAAAGGTTTTGTTTTGCAACATGCTCCTTGCTTACAAGGGCAATATACTGACATGTATATTTATTAAGCAGCATTTTAAAGACTTCCCATTTTTGGTCTGTGTTTAGCACAGTGAAAAGCATTTCCCACTTAATATGTTGCAGAGATGCACTTATACTATCAAAGTTTGCACGCCTGAAATTCAACGTTTTAATTACTCCTTATAGAATTGCCTCTGCAACAGAATCTCAAAGGAGACCATGTTATGATCGCTATTCCCTAAATGCTCACCCACACAAATTCTAGTGTTGATGAGCATTTAGGGAATAGGAATTTAGGGAATAGTGATCATAACATGATCCACTAAAATCCGACCTTTGATAAATACGCCTCCAAGCATGCGGGAGCTTTCTGAATAATTGGTTTCCGGATACACAGAATAATTAACAGATACCATGCATTTGTTTCTGTTTGTGGTTGATTCCAAAAAAATTCTGAATTTGGCAATTTCAGAGTGTGAAATAAAGTCCTGAAAGGATCAAGCCAAAGTAACATTTCTAACAGTTAGTGAATCTAGGGTCTAGTTTTTTTTTTATTCAAGCAATTTGTGGTCAAATATTGGCATATTTTGATTCAGGTCTCAAATTCTCTCCTACTGATATTTACGAGTCTATTTAGTAAAAGTTGAGTTACAAGTTTTTCTTCACTACAAAAACTCATCTTTTTTTTAATTGAAAATTAAATAATTATATTATGCCCCAAAGCAGAACAACATCCAAAAATACTCCAACTAAAACCTGTCAAATTCATGTAAAAGTCAGTGGCAGAGGTCCCTTTTGGGGTGTTTAACAATGGTTTTGTTTCTGGTAAAATATGAGAAGGAAATCAAGTTGTTTTTTTGTAAAGGTAACATTTTATTGATTTTAACAAAAAACACAAAACAAATGATTACAATACAGTGTTTGGTAGTATGGCAAAGAAGTGGTGTCAAGTCTAGCACAGGCTTGTACCAACAGGAGAATCCTGTCGCTAGATATAGCAATTGACATTCTGTAGGTAGTTTTATAAAGCAGGTCCTAACAAGTTTAAGGGTGCCACTTATTTGTCAATGGAGTGACACCAGTCCCCCTCCCCATATTTTGTAAAACTTTTTATGTGCCCCCTCATCTCGTAAGTTCATTTTATAAGGAGGGCATATATAAGGGCGTTTATAAGGAGTATCTGTGGCATGTCTAGTTTGTTTGCCAAAGTCTTCATTATTATCCAGATCAGAATTCTTGTATGGGCAGCAGGATCAAGCCATGTGGCTAAAGTTGGCCCCGGGTGATTTACATTGTGAACATAAGTTATCCTGTCTCTTGCCATATTTCTTCAATTTGAACAGTGTTTTGTAAGTTTGGTGGAGGAATTGTATGAGACTGTCTTTTATAGATATTAGAAAGTTTTGTGCTTTTTTTTGTGTTTCCTCCCATTGTTTGTACTCAAGTCCAGGAATGGCCAGTGTCCAGAGCTGCTAAGCTCAGTCAAAGGGTGGCTTAACTGAGTTATATGAGTCTCTCAGAAATAATCAAAACACAATAGCTATTAAACATTTTATAAGCAAGATTTTATTACACACATAAGATGAAAAAGAAACACATTACCAAATGAGTAAAATGAGCAAACCCCTCCTTTCTGCAACCAAGACTGGGAGATCCCGATACAGTCCGCAGATCGAAGTTCCTCAAACTGTCCCAAAGGTCCCGTGGCAGTATGCACAATCCCCACAGACAAAATCTCAACCTACTGAATGGAGACCGTCAGTTTACATATAAAGTACGCTCAAACACAACAAGCTCATACATTGAATCACTTGGTTAATAAAAGATCTTGCTTCACATGTGCTCAGGATCTGGCCAGACTCTCAACAAGCACATCCAAAGCATGGATCTTATCTAGTTAACTAAAAGTGCTTTAATTGCTTCAGAAATCATAAACATATGAGAAAGTATTCCCAGATGTCATAAACATGTTAAAAATAAAAACAAGTATTAGGTCACCAACTAATTAGGTTCAATAGTTTCTCTGACACAAAGCTTCATGATACTGGATTACTGTACATAAGGCTGCCTTGTATACTATGATACAAAGCTTTGGTATACACAATAAAACATTATAAAGCTGTTTTGTATACTATATTGGGTTCAACATACCATATTGGTCTCAACAGTAGAGCAGTCACAGTTCTTTATCAAAGTATTACAATGAGCTATTGGGTTTAATCAAAGTATTGCGATGAGCCATTCTTGAAAAAAACTCCTCTTATTACAAACTTGGATAGGAGTTTGATTGGGCATGGTGGATTGGAGAGTGTCTTCTAGTGCTACAGTGGTCACTGTGGGGGTGACAGTATGGAACTGGGCATGTAATTTGTAGGTATCTATAGAGTTGCACCTGTTGGCTCTTTCTTGTGATTCTTGGTGTGTGGCAAACTGGGAGCTGGGTTCAAGGTCAGAGATCCCTGCCTTGGCTAGTAAACTAAAAAATTCAGTTTGTGGAGATGTTGTCGGAGTGAGTTGGCCCAAAGTGGCAGTTGGGGGAGAGGAGTGGCCAAGGGTGGTACATTTTTTTCCACGCCATAGACCATGCTTTGTGTAGGGTCAGTAGGGTGTCTAGCAAGGTGGTCATACCTGAGTGGTGCCTGTAAGGGTAGGTTCTCAGTCCTTCTATTGAAATAATGATGAATGCTTGGTGTACAGTGTTAGGTTTGTAAGGGGTAGGGGAGACACACCAATGTAAGTAGATTTTGAAGCTAGGTAATAAAGTAGAAGTGTGGAAGGGCCAGGCTTCCTTTTTCAATGACTGCTGTCAGTCTTCCCCAGAAAATGCAAGGAGAACTGTTGGCCCAGATAAATGGAATTTAGTTTCTATTGAATTTTTTATAGACAATTTTGGCTATAGTGAACAGAGTGTTATGAAAAATACAGAGAAACTTGGGTAGGTATATAATTTTAATAATATTCACCATTCCCCAAAGTGTGAGCAGTAGCCTGTCCCAATTCTTGAAGGTGTGAGACAGAGAGACAATTATATTGTTTAGATTAAGTTGTAGAAAATGTTGGGGGACCAGGTGTACCCATATACCCAGGTATTTGAATCATACCACCCACTTTTGACGGTGCCTGTTGGGGCTATGGGTTATGAGTGTTGGGTTCAATACTAAATAACTATTATTTGTCCTAGTTAATCCAGAGTATTTGCTGAAGTTCTGGACAGTACTTAAAGAACAAGTAAACGTTTTTTTTTCTATCTCTAAATTTGCTCTAAACAGCCCCTCAAATTAATGTACCTTAGTCCCTGCTGCAAGTCTGCTCTGGTTTCTGTGTTATCAGCAGCTTGTTTCACCTTCTTCCTGGTGTAGAGTGAAGCCCAGCCCCTTAGCTTACTGAGCTGACCTTATATCTTGGACTAGTCCAGGAGATCATTTGCATACTATGACATAGCAGAGAGCAGTGTGTGTAGCAGCTTTTGCTTGGGGAAACTAGCTTACTAATGAAACACTGGCTCCCTCTTCCTCTCTATTGTGGAACAGCAGCAAATGGACTGCTCAGTAAACTAAGGGGCTGGGCTTCACTCTGCACCAGGAAGAAGGGGAAACAAGCTGCTGATAACACAGAAACCAGAGCAGACTTGCAGCAGGGACTAAGGTACATTAATCTGGGGGGCTGTTTAGAGCAAATTTACAGAAAGAAAAAGAAAAACATTTACTTTTCCTTTAAGAGATGGGAGAGGAATTCTAGGGGGTCCGCAAGATATACTAATATATTGTCAGCAAAGAGTGACACTTACTCTGTGCTTGGTGTATTGCAGCCATTTGATAGTTGGGTATTCACTTATCTTGATGGCCAAGGATAAAATTGCTAATGCAAAAAGGACTGGGGACAGGGGGCTTCCCTGCCTAGTCACTTATGAACCTAACCGTAGCTACCGGGGATTTGTACAGTAGTTTGACCTACTGAATAAACTTGGAACCTAGGCCAAACCTGTGTAGTACTTGCCAGGGTAGTCCCACTCTACAGAGTCGAAAGTTTTCTTTCAGTCAAGTGAAGCCACCACCCTGGCACCTTTGTTCATATGTGGGAGTTAGAGATTAATGAAGAGACAACAAAGATTAAAATTCGTTTCCATGGGTGGATTATTTCCACAACTGCCTGGGTGAGTCTTGTGGCTAGAATTTATGCCAACATTTTGGCATCAGTATTTATGAGGGTTATAGGGTGGTATGAGCTGCATAGGGGGGGATTGCATCCCGCCTTTGGGATCAAAGGAAAAAGAATGGCAGCAGTGATTGAGAGTCCCAGGCTACCTGGAAGGTTCCAATAAGGTGTAGAGTTATTCAATGAGCTAGTGTTTTATAACAGTCTTGTGCAAGTACATCCAGACCCCCGGGTCTTTATTTTTTATTAGACAGGAGGCTTTATTAGACAGGAGGGATTGAATGGCAATTTCAAGATCTTCTGCTGTTCTAGGCAGATTGAACCAGGCTCTCTGCAGGGAATAACCTCAGTATCAGTATGGAGTCGAGAAAGGGGCTCAGCTGGGATGTTGTGTTTGAGGTAGAGAATTTATAGAGATTTTAATTGTACTTAGCAAATGTTTCCTCTGTTAAGTGAGGTTCGTAGAGCATTAGCCCCCCCCTCATATTATATGTGGGGCATGACCATGGAGGGTTGTTGTTTGGCTAGGAAGTCCAGGGTTTTACTGTTTTTATTCCCTTTCTCAAAGATTTGCTGAGACATATATAATAGGGCTTTCTTTGCAATGGTGATCGCTAGAGCTGCCTCGGCTTGTCTCACATTTTCGTAAGTGGCTGGAGTTGTGTCACTAAAGCGTTGATACTGAGCCTGTGTTTATTGCCTTTCAGATTCAGCAATGGCCTCTTTAGCCACTGTTCTGTGTCCTGTGCCACTATGGCTGGTAGGGAGCCATGGGCCACTGCCACATTTCCTGGGATGCTGACCTTGATTTAATTTACCTTGATTTAATTGTCCTGTATTCTTGATAATCGTTTGTATATGACTCAGGTATGTCTGGTTGTTTGAGCCAGAAGGGATTCAAACACCACAATCTGTCTGGGGGAGAGGGAAGCCACCAGACTGTGAGTTGGAGAGGGCAATAGTCTGATAGGGATTGGAGTAATTATGAAATCTGCTTAATTAATAGGAGCATGTCTGGGGCAGTTAGGACCAGGTCTATCCTGGGGAAGGTTTTATGGGACCATGAATAACAGGAATAGACTTTATCATCGGGGTGCTTCCAATGCCAGACCTAAAAAATGCCCAGTGAATCTGCCCAGTTTTTTTGTTAGTGGGCACAGTGGAGGTGGAGTCTATCCCAGAATAGATCTGTAACCTGGTTAATTTTTGCTATGTATTCTATCATTGCAATATTAAATGGGGGTGGAACATATAAATGCCAATATAACATCGGCAATTAGCGGGAGAAGCTCAATAGGTGGGTAGGACATCCATCTTAAATGAGTTCTAGGAAGCATGAAATGTCCAACTCACTCATAGCTTCTTTGAGGATAGTACTTTTTTCCCTACTAGATGTGTCTCTTGTAGGTGAAGAATAGATGGGTGCAGTGTTTAAGGTAGGTTCACGTAAGGCTCCTTTTGAATTCCCTTTTATGTTCCAAGACACTATGCTATAAGAAGTCATTGGTATGATGATTAAATGTTTAGGCTACATGGGTCTGGGACCTGCTTCAGCTGCCTCCTGCATCTGAAAAAATACCAATTGCATTGCAAAAATAACAATAATAAACCAAATAGAAACAAGCATAAAAACAACTCATAACTACCCTACCCACCCTCCAAACTCAGATAAGTCTTATACCCAAAACAGAATACCTAAAAAGACTAAAAGGTTGTGTTAAAATAGTGACAGAACACTGTGGTTTTTACAGTTAGGTAAGTTCTGTGTGCTTCAGATGTTGAATGGGTTGCGTTCAGGTTATCTCCTGTATGTGTCAGGCTCCAAATCCAAAATATAAGGTTAAGGTCCTGTTCCAGCTCTGCTAGATAGTCAGCAACTGTGAACGAATATTAGAAGTCGCTGTGGGGTTCTTTTACCATATAAAGCCACAAGGCACAAGGTTCAGTTATACAGGGAACTCTGAGTATCACTCTGGATAGGATAGTAAGGAATAATGTACCCCCTACTGCAAATTATAAGGATTTTAGAAGTCACTCAGGGGTTCAGTGACCATATAAAGCCACAAGGCTGCAGGCTGAGTTATACAGGGAACTCTGAGTATCACTCATGTATTATAAGGGATAATGTACCCCCTACTGTAAATTATAAGGATTTTAGAAGCCACTCAGGGGTTCCGTGACCATATAAAGGCACAAGGCTGCAGGCTGAGTTATACAGGGAACTCTGAGTATCACTCATGTATTATAAGGGATGATGTACCCCTACTGTAAATGATAAGGATATTAGAAGTCACTGAGGGGTTTTACTCACATATTGATGGGGTATTAGCACAATGACATACAGTACACCATAACATCAGAGGATAGATAACAGCAGAGAACAGACTCCAAAGATTTTTTAATTCAAATAAAATGTTTGCCTATTTGATAGTTGAAGCAGCCAAAAATTACTTCAAAAATCTATTTTTTTTATTCGAATTTTCCCTTCGACCCTTAGTAAATGTTCCCCTTAGAGAAGACATGTTTTTTCTCAGAATCTTACAAAGGCTCTCGGTCTGGAAAGAGCAAGTCTGAACCCAGCATCAAGGACAGAAAAAACTTTCACACCTAAAAAAAAAAATTTGGTGAATATTGCTGGAGGAGTAAGCCAAGAGCACTGGGTACAGTTTTTGGGTCACACTTGGACCAATCAAAGGAGTTATACATTATACTGCTATGCTCTTTGGAACATATTTCTTTGTCTGCCCACTTTGACAGCAAAGTTGTTAGTGAGGCAAACTTTTTAATTCATGGATGGACAAGATATGAAACATTACTTGTTTCCTTCCTGTTCTTGCAGATTTTTGAAATTGCCAGACCAGTGTCAGATTATCTGCAAACTAGTGGACTGGACATATTACAAGCTTGGAGAATGGTGGAAATGACAAAAAGTCAACTTCAGAAACGGAGGCCATCATTTCCAAAACTTCTACTTTTAGTTAATGCTTTTATTGAAAAAGGAGACTGTTCTCTTGATGAAATGCCTGTCCATGCAGAAGTAGAGAAAAGTCTTCCGGAGAAAATAGTAGTAAGAAAAAAAATGGATGACTTGAGAGCTGGCTTGGTATGACCCTCCTGTGGATCCAGTAAATGCAATTGAGGTTCAAATATTCTACACAGTCATACAGTAGATCAGGCTGTAAGCAATATTGAGCAAAAGTTCTCTAAAAATGAAAAACTCATCCAGGACCTTGAGTTTTTAGACACTAGGCACTTTAGCCAAATCCAGGAAGAGCAAATTACCACAGACAACTTAAAAACAATTGCTGATTTGGCTGGTGTGGACCCTGTTCAATTAAAATCTGAGCTTCTGAACTTCAAGGATAATTATTCAGTCCTAAAAAAGCCCAGGCTTCCTCAAATATTCAGCATCAATGTAGAGCAAACTGATGAGGAGGAAGAAACAGTCAGTGACATTAAAAAAAGAGTGTCTGTGAAAACTGCCTCACTTGCTGCTACAAACTCCTGTATGATCACAACAGGCTGCCTATACAAACCTGTTTGCTGTCTATAAAACACTATTCACTTAGAATGCACTCAGGTGTCTTGGGAACGAGTTTTCTAAAAGCTGAAAGTAGTAAATCTCTAAAGTTCCATGATTGGCCAGGAATTGTTAGAGGCATTTCTTCTTCTGAATATTGAAAGAGATAGTGTTGCTAGTTAATTGTATTATGACATAATTAATAACTTTGCCAAGTCATCTAAACTTCTTATGTAAGAGGGGTGGCTCTGTGCACTTTTCAATCTGAGAAATCAACGCAAAATAATATTTTTGTGTTTTCTTGGTTAGAGTTTGGTTTGCTATAATGTATTTAAGAACAAAAGTG
>CM044447.1:127150220-127162702 GCA_024363595.1 Xenopus borealis | reverse complement strand
AAGAAAAAAATGAAATATGAATTTTACTTAAGCCATCATCATACATTGCATTTGCAATATAATTTTCACTTCCTACTGTACCACTATTTAGGTGTTGAAGAACTAGATACAACACATTGAAAAAGGCATGGCTAGCATTTTAATTTAGAAAAAAATGTAATTTCATATTTTTTCACTGAAAAGTGAAAAAACTTTGCATAATGATTTTACTAACTTAGAAAACTGGACAGCAACCTGGAAAATGAGTTTCAATATCGATAAATGCAAGGTTATGTACTTTGACAAAAATTATATAAATGGCAGTCTGTTGGGAGAAGGATCTGGGGCATTTTGTGGAAAACAAATTGTCTAATTCTATGCATTGTCATTCTGTGGCCACTAAAGTAAATAAAGTTCTGTTTTACATAAAAAGTGGATAAAACCAAAAGATGAAAACATAATTCTACCTCTACCGCGGCCGTTTCGCCCATCACTAGACATGAAAACTCTTTTACGTTATAGACAAAACTTTTTTTCCAATAAAAAAATCACAGCACCAGAAGTCATTCCTTCAATAGAGAAAAATCATTTTAATTTGAAGCAAAGTAGGTGTTTCTTCACAGTGATGAGCTTGTGGAATGCACTGATGGGTGATGTTGTGATATATTTTCAAATGCTTTTTAGAGAGGCTTGGATGATTTCTTTAGCAAACATAATGTCCAAGGTTATTGTGATGCTAAAATCTACAGTTAGCATAGACATTGGTATATCTAGTTTATGTATGAGTATGTGGATGGATCAGTATGAGTGTTTGTGTAATATGGGTTTCATTTGGAAGGGTTGAACTTGATGAACTTTGGTCTTTTTTCAACCAACATAAAGGAACAGAAACATCAAAAAATGTTTTAAAGTAATAAAAATATAATGCAGCCCTGCACTAGTAGAACATCTGTGTTTGTTGAGGAACACTACTATTGTTAATACAAAGAGCTGCTGTGTAGCAATGGGAGCAGCCATTCAAAGGAGAAAAGGTTCAGGTTATATAGCAGATAGCAGATAATCTCCATAGAACATAATGGTGTTATCTGTTATCAAGTATTTAACCTGTGCCATATAGTCTTTTTTCAATTTCCGCCATTGCTACACAGCAGCTTGTTTATATGACCTATAGTAGTGTTTCTGAAGCAAACATACCAGTTTTATCAGTGCAGAGCAACATTACATGATATTATCATTTCTTTAGAACACTTTCAATTTTTGGTGTTAATGTCCCTTCAACTATGTAACTATACTGTATATCCATTGCTCTGTAAATTAATACAATTTCCATCTGATCTAGCATTTTTTCTTAAGGTTTCCAGGAAAGATTGTTTGTTTCAATGCATTCAACTTCTAGTGTTCGAATTCCCAATTCACACATTCACATCTTAATCCCACTATTCAAATACAAATTTGAATGTGAGATTTATCACACCTCAACCATGGAAAAAGTTTTAATTCGAATGTTCATCACTTAAACCTGCCAAATTCTTGTTAAAGTCAGTGGCAGAGTTCCATTCAACTATTTGAAGATGTTAATAGCCTTCATGAGAGTTTTTTTTTGTGAGAAAAACTCAAATCGAATATGAATCAAATGTTATTCAAATTTTCAGGTTGGGATCATTTGATAGAATATTAGACATTCAATTATTTTCTTAAATAAACTCCCAGTCAAAATGTGAGTATATTCGAATGAAAAAAAAATCTAATGAATTTGAAATTTGACCTTTGATCAACGAGGCTCTTAAGGTACTATTGGGTTTGCAGTTTATACCTTCTCTGTATGGGGCTGAACAAAAAGAATGAATTTCAGAATGTATAGGTAAGATATAGTCTCATATTTGAGTTTCAAATTGCACCATTAGGAAAAAAGTAATTAACAATGGTGATCAATAAATATCTCAATCCTAGAGGCAAATTTACTAAGGGTTAAAAAAACCCTTGAATTCGACCAAAGAATTTTAAGGGAATTAAAATCCTTCGAATTTTACCACAATTCGATTGATCGAATAGTAAATATTCAATTCAAGCGACTTCAACCATTCAACAGAATTTTTGTATTCAATCAAAAATAGTTAAAACCAATTTGGTAGGTTGAATCGGGCGAACTAGGCAGTCTAATAAAAAATTAAAGGGCAAGTAATTAGACTGTTGAATATTCGAATAGAATTTTATTTGAATTATTCGAATCTTTCAATTTGATCGAATTTTCAAAATCCCCCATAGGCTTTTTTTCTAAATCTTTCAATCATACGATTGAACATTTAGAACGTTCGATTCATACCATTTTGGCGAATATTTGAACGTTTTTTCTTCGACTTTTTGTAGAATTGTTCGATCGTGCAATTCTGGTGAATAGTCAAAAACGTGTTCAAAACCCACAGATATTTTCTTTGAATTTGGCAAATATTTATTCGAATTCGAGGGCTAAAAGCCCTTGACAATTCGAGGCTTAGTAAATCTGCCCCCTAGTGTAGGTAAAACTCACCGTCTGCATATTTGCTGTTTTGGACATATGTTGTATATAGATCAACATTGGTGTTCTTTCCACATGTAGTAAATTCTTGAGAAAAAAACTGGCTCAATCGACACTCCATATAGTCTAATACAAGGATGTCAGAAAGAAAATCATTCAGATTAAGAAGCACAAAAACATTAAGTAAGTTCTTAGTCCTCTGTATTTTGTTGAGAAGATTTGCTGCATCGTCCAGTTAACCAATGTTTTAAATATACTTGTAGTAATATATACAGGGACAATGTTTCAATCTCTTTCCCTTCAAAAACTATAGTCCAGAAGTCAATTTGCAACATATTTATTTCAGACCTTTCCAACTCTTGTCCCTAGATGATTATTTAATATTTTTTATCAGAAAGTCTTGACCTTCTTGAACTTGCACAAACTAAAAGAAAAAGAATAATGCCTGTCTACCTACTTGTTGGCTTTAAACCCATTATGATTGGGATGAAACACATTATGAGTAGGAATGTCACTGGATAAAGAGAGTCCATCGTGTTTCGATAAATCGTAGTCACAGAAGGATACAATCTAATAAAAAAGAAGAGAATTTATAATTAACTACACTTAATGACTGAGACACTCTCAGTAAAGTCATGCATTTAAAGAAATATGGTGCCTTGCCTGCATTGGGATCCCCCTCCATGTGCAGGTGGCATAAGTACTAGTAGGTGGGGGGTATTGTGTACAGGCTCAATTAGTTTGTACTTCGAATGGAGGAAACGATTTTCCATTAAAAAAGTAAGGGGCAGATTTATCAAGGGTTGAATATGAAATATAGAATTAAATTTAGAGTTTATTTTATTGTAGTTCGACTAGGGAATAGTACAAATTCAAATTTAAAATTATCATGTACTGTACCTTTAAGAACTCAAATTTGACTATATGCCGCTAAAACCTGCTGACTAGGTGTTTCAGCCTATGGGGGGCCTCCTACAATCTGGATTGGAGTTGTTTGGTGGACTTTTGAAAAAACTCAAATTAAATACAAATTTGATTTGAGTTTGCAGGTCGATCCTATTCACCCTAATTTAAAAAATTAATTTTTTTAATAAATTGCAATTGGTCCTTTTTTCATGTTTATGAGAGTTTATTTGGTTAAAAAATATGTTAATTTGACCCTTTACTGTACAACCTACTATAGTTGATTGTAGACCCCTAATAATTAAAGGGCAAGACAACCCCCCCAAAAATTGCCTAATAAACCTGTACTTAATTCTAAGCAGCTTTCCAATATGCATTCATTACAAATTTTAATTATTTTTTCTTGTGTAGAAACAATTGCCATTGAAAGCAGCATTGGGTAACTTCCAGTTCGACCCTTAAAGGGGTTGTTCACCTTTGAGTTAACTTTTAGTATAATGTAGAGAGTGATATTCTGAGACAATTTGCAATTGGTTTTTTATTGTTTGTGGTTTTATAGTTATTTAGTTTTTTATTCAGCAGCTCTCTAGTTTGCAGTGTCAGCAATTTGGTTTCTAGGGAACAAATTACCCTAGCAACCCTGCGTTGATTTGAATAAGAGACTGGAATATGAATAGGAGATGGACTGAATAGAATAAGTAATAAAAAATAGCAATAACAATACATTTGTAGCCTTACAGAGCATTTATTTTTAGATGGTGTCAGTGACCCCCATTTGAAAGCTGCAAAGAAACAGAAGAAAATTGCAAATTATTAAAAAACTATGTAAAATAAATAATGAAGACGAATTGAAAAGTTTCTTATAATTGGCCCTTCTACAATATACTAAAAATTAACTTGAAGGTGAACCACCCCTTTAAATATGAATATGCCCCTAATTCATCAATTCAAGATTAGCAAAGAAAAAAAATTATAGATGGTATACAGACCAAGAATTTTACTAGATTGTAGTCATAATTCCGAATGAGAACAATGTGTTCAGTGTTTAAATCAATTTCTGGAGTTTTTATTAACCCTTCAGATTGAAATTTCTTTGGAAAAGATATTTTAAATTTGAATTGTAAAAGCACAGTTGGAAGGAGTTTCTGTATGCCATTTCCTTCACGTTCACTATCTCATCTCATCCATACAAGTAAAAAAGGTTGAGAATACTGCCTCATACAGACTTAAATAAACAAAAGGAATCCTGGGAATGAATTCCAAACAAGCTCCAAGATTCTCTTGGAGCTTGTTTGGAACTCATCTCATCCAGAAATATATTCAATGATAACATTTATGCAATGATTGTGGTTACTGGTTAATTTCTGCCTTACCTCTTTAAGTGAGCAAGCTTTTCTTGTTGCTCACATATTCAGTTCATTGCCACTATTTATAGTGTTCAGAAAGCAGCCTAGTGTCAATAATCCCTCCATTCTCCTTTTTGTTACTATTCCAAACAGGATCCAGTAATACGAATAAATAAAAAGAGGTCTCTGTGAAATTTTTTATGATGACATGATGTACTGGAAACTGAAGACACTATTGTTTAATATAACTATGAAGATTCTCATTCATCCAGGTCATGGTATATATATATAAAAAGTAACTCAAAGCAACTGGACTTGCTGAGATATTTTAATGAAGACGTTTCACTGCTCATCCAAGCAGCTTCTTCAGTTCAACTGACTGGTGTAGGGGAGTTCTCGGCAAATAGACTCTTCCAACAATCCAATCACAATGGCACACTGCAACTCTTCAGAGAGGTGACATTTGAAATTCACAGTGGTCTTGATTCTGTGTAGTTACAGTGATAGAATAACCAATGTGTCATGCAACTCCTAGACACAGGTGTTACTTGTGAGAGTTGCATGAATGGATGTGTCAAGAGTTCTGAAACCGCCGGGGAACAGATGCGAGTACAGCATTGTATGTAGCAGACAGGTGGTGTCGAAGGCCCCCGCCTCTGTTCAGGGATGGTTTCTCCACCTTAACATGAATCGCCTCTTTCACACCTCTTTCAAACCAGCGGTCTTCTTTATCCAAAATTTGGACATTGCTATCTTCAAAAGAGTGTCCCTTGTCTTTTAGGTGTAGAAAAACAGCCGAGTCTTGTCCTGTAGAGTTCGCCCTCCTATGCAGATCAGACAACAAGTGGCTGCTAATATGCTTTGAGCGAATAAATCACTTTGCACAACATTTCAACCAGTGTGCTACAGTACTTTGCACTTTTCCAGGCCCCTCTTAAAAGCATCAACAGAATCAGCCATCACAACATCACCCGGCAGTGCATTCCACAACCTCACTGTCCTCACTGTGAAGAACCACCTACTCTGCTTCAAATAAAAGTCCTTTTCTTCTAGTCTGAAGGGGTGGCCTCTGGTGATCCTCTTCATGGGTAAAAAGGTCCCCTGATATTTGTCTAAAAAGGTGTCCTCTAATGTATTTGTAAAGTGTAATCATGACCCCTCGCAAGCGCCTTTTTTCTAGAGAAAAAAATCCCAACCTGGACAGTCCCCCCTCATAATTTAAGTTTTCCATCCCTCTAACCAGTTTAGTTGCACTTAGTCTCTGCCCATAGCTATACTAAAAGAAGAGTTTAGTATCAAAATAGCCTTTGATATTATGTCTGTCCAAAAAATCATCCAAGCCCCTTTTGAAAGCATCAACAGAATCAGCCATCACAGCATCACCCTCCTCACTGTGAAGAACCACATACGCTGCTTCAAATGAAAGTCCTTTTCTTCTAGTCTGAAGGGGTGGCCTCTGGTGATCCTCTTTATGGGTAAAAAGATCCCCTGCTATTTATCTAGACTCTATCATGTCCCTTCACAATCACCTTTTTTACAGAGAAAACAACCCCAACCTGGACAGTCTACCCTCATAATTTGTACCGTCTACCCTCATAACATAAGTCTTCCACCCCCTAACCAGTTTAGTTGCACGTCTCTGCACTCTGCACTTCAGCTCATTTACATCCCTCCTCAGGACTGGAGTTCAAAACTACACTGCATACTCCAGATGAGTCTTACTAGGGTTCTATAAAGAGGTATAATTATGTTTTCATCCCTTGAGTTTATGCCCTTTTTTATGCAATACAGAACTTTATTTGCTTTAGTAGCTACAGAATGACACTGCCCAGAATTAGACAACTTGTTATCTATAAAAAAAACAAGATACAGATGAAGCGACTTTGTATTGGGTGTTTGACACAGAATAACTTCACACTTCACACGTGTCTCATTTAACACAGAAAATTGTGTCACAGCATCCCATCTAATTAAAGTGATCATCATTGTGAACAACGGTGCTTTGGTATGCTAATGAAAAGGTTAAATGTAGTGATGGGCGAATTTATTCGCCCGGCGTGAATTCCCGCGATTCACTGCCGGCGAATAAATTCGCAAAACGGCAGCAAAAATTTGCTGGCGTAAAAAAAAGTTGCGCGCCGAAATTAACGCAACGGGCATTGAAAACGACACGTCAAAAAACATGCAACGCGAGTCAACAACGACGTGCGTCAAAACTGTGCCGCGACTCTCTTCGCAAATTTTTCTCCAGTTCGCTGGTAATTCGCGAATTTTACGGCAAAGCGAAACAGGATTCGCCCATCATTAGTTAAATGCATTAAATGAGCTAAGATGACTTTAGATAGTTTCTTCAATTCATGTCGCATTTAACACACAAAGTGGCTGCATCTGTAGTTCTCATTTAAGGAAACTCCCAACACACTGCCATTTAATGTATAACTCGCTTTTATGTTATTTTTTCCATAGTGCATAACCTGCATTTATCAACATTGAACCTCATTTTCATGAACCCAGCTAAATTAAAGTTTTGGCCAATGAGAAAATTTACCTGGGGATAAAAGGTGGCAATTTGGAGCAAGAATTATTAAAGAGAGAGAAACATACTGGATTTTCAAACTAAATCCAGTTTCCCCTAAAGGGATTAATGAAAACAATTTATTCAATGCCTTCATTTAATAGATAGGAAGAGAAAGAAACTGTACATTCCATCAAGAATATGTCAACCACTGGGAAATTTCCCCTTCTGACAACCAGGCCCATGATTGTTCCCCTTTAATTCAAGGGTGGAGCCAAAGCTCCACTTAGCAATATTATGCTGACAAGTATAGGCACCAGCGCAATTTTGCTATGCATATGGGTGTGGCGTAATGACACAGGTATTTTTACGGTTGTAATACTAATAGATGCTGCGTGATGACGTCAGCATAAACGTTTGATTCTTGCAAGACTTCCTAGATATGGAAGGTTTTAAAAGTGAGATTTTGAATGAGAGAGCTCAGATTTGCCTTGACAAAGCTACAGGCGAAACGCTCGTTGGCAAAACTCCAGCTTTTTAATACTGGGATTGGATCCCTATTATTGCTTTGAACTCTTTTTTAACTTTGATATGCTTTTAACCATAATTTACCGCATTTGCATCTTTTCAATCTCTTTTACTCATAGGCTCTGGAGGATTTGTGGTTTTTAAGGGAAGTCAGCTCTTCTTCCTAGATAGCAAGGTAGATTTGAGACCACAGTCCCCAGTGTCCTACTTTCTCCCCATGTGGGGTCCCAGGGCCAGAAAATTAAACAGGCTTTAGTTTCTTGGGACTTCACCTCTCTATTATTTTAATGTTTCCTTCTTTTATTTCTCAAATACTGGTTTTGGTTTGATTCACTTCCTATAGCTAAATTTATCACTAGCACTTTAAGAGCCCCGGGTTAAAGGTGGTAATAGGTGTTCTATTTATTTTAATTGGTTTAATTGCATTAGCACTTTATAAGCATTTAATTGAAGGTGGTCAATTGTGATATTTAATATGTTTATTTAAACTTATGTGAATGGCAAGCTTTATATAGTGGAATAATTAATACACTTCTTATGATTCTTTAGTTTTAATTTAACTTAATTAACTGTGTTGTTTACCCTAGTTTTGCTGTAGTATTTGCCTGATTTTCTACTATTAACTAATTTAATCAAGTATTTATTGCACCAAGTACTTTTTCAACCAGCTTTCCTACCACCGACGTCAGACTAACCGGCCTACAGTTTTGAGGCTTAGAACGGATCCCTTTTTGAATAGTGGCACCACATTAGCAATTCGCCAGTCCCTCTGCACCATGCCAAACCTCAATGAATCCTGAAAAATTAAATAGAGAGGTTTGGCAATCACAGTGCTAAGCTCGCTAAATACCCTGGGATGAATCCCGTCTGGCCCTGGACCTTTGTTTATGTTTAAGTTTGAAATGATACAATGAAGCCTGTTATGATAGGAATGAAACATTCAAATACAAAGAGAATATATATATATATATATATATATCTATAGATATATAGATATATATATATATATATATCTATATATAGATATATATATACACAACATTTTAGGCCTGAGACTCTCTCATTAAAGCCATGGTGCCTGCACCGGGAGGTTGGCAAAACAGTCAGGTTTAGGAACTTCAGTTGACAATTACTTATAAAAGCAGCCTATCGTTGAAAAATTTCAACATTATCAAAATCCGAAAATATCTAATTTATTTCTGAAATTGACTCTGATCAAATTTGCATTGGTTATTTGCCTTATTTACCAATACCTTTTTTTGAAAAGTCCCTTTTTTATCAATACATTTTCCTGAAAAAAAACCTTTGCCCAAAAATCAATAAATCTTCAGATTATTTCACAAAACCCAGCGCGGGTCAGGATATCTTCAATGCTTCTCCCAGTGACTTATATACAACCTGGTAGGTTTGAGATGCTGAATTTTGGGATTCTGACTTTTTCATTCTTCAAGGCATAATAAAGCACAAAATATTCAAGTTTTTTTTTTTGCAAAAAAATTGGTTTTTCATAAAAACATTTCACCAATCATTAAGGTGTTGGCTGAAACACAAAGATGTGTTAAAGTGTGATCCAGTCACAATGGTACTGAAGTTCAATGGAACCATTGTGATTATATACTGTATGTGTGACTTTACTACTCAAGAGTTTAAAAGCCAGGGAATTCCCTACCAATTCAGTTGAACTGAAGAAGCCACTTGGATGAGTGGTAAAATTTTTTCAAGAAAAACTGGTCAAATAAATAAAGTTTTAAGAGAATATTCCCACCGACAAGTTTTTCTAAAATATTTTTTTTTCAAAGTTTCAAAATTACTTTTTCCTATGTCTGTGTTTTTTACCTTTATTTAGAGCAATAAACAAAATGCAAATGTGATCTTTGTGTTAAAAATAAATTAGAGGGATTTTTAGCCAGCACCCATAACCTTCAAACTGTTCAAACTTGATGCACGTCAAAACGGCTTCCAACTCCGATCCGTATAAGATAAATCTCTATATTTTGCAGACAGCACCAATCCAAGATTTCTTTCAATAAAATGCCTTTATTGAGACATGGGCTCTGACCCAGTACACTGGTAATGTTTCAGTCCACCATCGGTCTTTTCTCAAGCCACCCATACAGTACCTGTGCTCAATTATGTAAACATAGTATCACAGTGACCCCTAGTGGTATACTTTCAGAAAGACAGTGTTTCACATTTACAAGCTGTTACATTGTTTACATTATATAATCAAAATAAAATTCTTCTATCTACTTTTGTGTGCTTGTGCTTCTGTCTGCCTTTGTGCAAAAAACCTTGAACCATTAATGTCCATAATTTTCCTTGTGAAAATTCCCATCATTTACAGTTAAGAGAAAAAATATTCTTTAAATCTATTTAAAAACACTTCAGCGATAAATTTTGCTTAAGTCATATTCCCTGTTGAGGCCATGGGGAACCAACGTTTCTAGCTTCCTAATCCATCTTGCTTCTTTCTTTTAGAAGCATTTTAGCTCAATCTCCTCCTCTCCGTATTTTCAGAACATTATCTATTATCTGATACTTAAGTTCTTGTACCCCATGGCCTGCAACAAGGAAATGACCTACCACTGCTTGGTCACTTTTATTCAGGTTAGATTAGATTAGATTGCTTTATTTGTCAATACAGACCATATAAACCGTTATATAGTGTATTGAAATTACGTTTCAACTCAGCCCCTGCCTCCACTTGGCACATTTACAGATGAAGCTACTTTGGATTGTGCATCTCAGAAATCCCAGTAGCTGCATCTGTACACAGGAAGAGCATTTACATGAGAAGAGCATTTGAGGATACATGTAAGGTGACAGGGAGCAGTTAGTTTTTCAATATTATGTTAAGGGCTCTGATTGCTTGTGGGAAAAAACCCAATTTCCCACTGATAGTACAAGTATTACATAAGATTTTTTCATACTCAAAAGAAAGCCCTAATAATTCTGCTGAAGTGGGTACCTGCTACTGAGGAGAATGTTTCAGGGCAAACCAATTGCTTTGCCAATAAGAGAGGATCACTTATACCTGGGGGGTCTGTGGTAGCCAAACCCATCAGGGCTAAAGCTGATGGCCTGGAAGCTGAGAGGAGAAGACTAGCTAAACAGGGTTGCTCTGAAGCATCTATTAATACCTTGTTGAAATCCAGAAAACTTAAAAGATATGCAACGTGGGATACATTTTAGGACTGAGTGAAAATCGTCAACAATCCAACCTTTGTCACCTTTGCAGGATTTGCCACTGGTTCTCAGGGCACTCACAGAACTATAATTTCAGTCGCTAGATTGAAACTGCCAAGTGGTGAAGAGACAAGAGTTTGAAACAGAGGTAGGTTGTAGAAGAGGTACATGCCTGGAGCCCCTAGGCAAGTGCCTCTTCTGCCAACCCCTAATTCCAGCCCTTTTTTAGGAAATGTATGCATTGTGGTTTGTTTAGATTTTTGTTTTTTGAAGAAAAGTAAATACAGTATAATCTTAACCGTATTTGAAGAGCATCAGCTTCTTGGCTTATTGAACACTTAAGCAAGGTTATGAAACATGGTATTTAATCACCATAAAATATGTTCCGGGCAGTTTCAGTATTTCAACATTTTCTCGCTACTTTTTACCATTCTCAGAGGGATGTGGGATGTATTTATAATATTGGGAAATTATTCTCAGTTTTCTCACAGAATTTCACTTTGTGATTAATTCGACATGGCTATTTAACCGTTATGAATTAAGGCAGGGGAGTTCTTCAAGAATTACATAATGTTTCAATATTCTATAGAATGTTAAAACAACCAAGAATTCTCTACAACTTTTCAATATGTGGAGCGATAACGAGAATTCCATTCATACAAAGGCTGAAGTGCCCATTGGTTTAAATGTATCTCAGAGTATATTCCCAATTTCATAAATATGCCAGATAGCTTTTTAGTCAAACATATTTAAAGTTTTATAAATGATTTCCCTTTTCTCTGTGATAAGCATTGCAAAATGTGAAGCGAAGCCTAGTCCTGCGCCTACTGACTATGCCTTACCATGTGCACTTTTTCATCTCCAATTTGTACCTGAATGTGAACCTCCCGACTGTAAGCTCTACGGGGCAGGCACCTCCTTCCCTCTATGTCTCTTACCACATAGCACTTAACCTCTTTGTCATACGGTTCTGTAAATATTTATTATGTGATTTGTCTCCCCTGTGTATACTTTTATATATATTGTACTTTTATGCACTGTACATCGCTGAGGCTCCTTAACATCGTTTTACAAATAAAGATATATATATATATATATACATACATACATACATACATATGGCACCCGTATTTACTGTAATTGACAAAATCCAAATTTTCATTGTTTCCGCGACTTTTGTTTGCTATTAATTCTTTGTCATTTTGTTTAGTCTAATTTTTGACTTTAGCTCTCCTTCTAGTTAAATTGATAACATTATGGGTTCATTGTCACCATGCCACAAGTAGTCAAATCATGTTTGAAAAGGAAGACAAAACAGGAATTTCAGCTAGAAAGGTACAGTGAGAACCCAGTCAATATAGTGTACAGGCTGGAACTAGATTCAAAAAGGTTAAACCATGATTTAAAGGAGAAGGAATATCATTGTACACTTGAGGGTGACAAAAGTTAGGTAGCCCAAGTGATTACTTTTACTCAGGGCCAGGCCAAGTTATTTTGGCAGCCTAGGCAA
>CM044447.1:127117376-127128096 GCA_024363595.1 Xenopus borealis | reverse complement strand
TATATATATATATAAAAGCATATATAGAAAATGAAGCCAGAGGTTCTTCGTTGAACAAAATAGTTTTCCTTTATTCATACATTTGGCATATAGCAGAGGGGGAATCGAAAAAATTATTACAACTAGCAACATCCCATAGACAATAATAGAGTAATTGAAAGCAAGTTATTCCTACTTGTAGGCCAGTTGCACTCTCTGAAGTGATGCAACTACCATAAAGGTTCATAAAGTTATAGATGCATTAAATGTTATTGGTGCATCTGGTGCACATAATGCTATTGCTATTGCTAGTATGGCTATGTATGCTCATCACATTGTCTGTTCATATCATGATTCATATATCACATACACAGTTGAATACTTAAAGCATATAATACAAATAAAGGTGTAGGTAACTTGTTAATATAGTTTGTTAAAACATCTTTAAAAAGTGGAGCTGGCCTAAACTCAGACAGAAGAGGCAAAATATTCTTTGAGAGGAGCAAAAAGGTGACGAATCACAGGAACACTCCAGGATCTTCCCAGTAACCTTTGTCTGTCAACTCGACTCATGTTCCCAACATCAGTGTAATGGACTGGAAATCCGAAGACTCTGTAGATAAGGATTGAAAGAATGTGCAGAGCTTAAAGTTTAATTAAGGTGTCAAGTATATAAAATGTTGATATTAATACTCCAAAAATGCATAAAAAACATAACTAGAAACATCAGTGCCCTCAACGTTTTCAACTTTGAAAACATTTAACCAGGTACAAGTAATAAACTAATTTTAAGTTGTTTTTTGACTTAAGTTTGGGTGCAGCTGAAACTTTTTTGGGGAAAAGTTTAGATTTGGGTACAAAGAATCTAAGGTAATTCAAGTGGGTTATATTATTACCATTTTTAATAATTGTTGTCATTCAGCTTAAGAGATGGGATAACTTGTAGCACAGTCTCACATAAGCCTGCAGCTTTCTTTAGACAGAGGAGAAACTGCACACAGACACAATGCTGCTCTTGCTTCAAGAAGAAAAAACTTTATTAACACTTCTGCATTAGCAGACAAACATCATGCCACATGACACTATATCAGTATCAGATCAGTATGGGATCTGTATAAGAGCACACACATTAATACATATCGTATTAATAATAATTATAATAATAATAATTAAAAACTTTTCAAAAGTGATTTTCAGATAAATTGTACATGTCCTGTCAAGAGACAGCAGGGGCAGGACCCTGCTTGCAAGAGCTAACATTCTAAGAGGCAGAGGAAGTGAGACATACTATGAGGCTAAACTAGAATTCCTGTTGTTTAGCAGATTGATGGTAAAATATGAATATCAGTAGGTTGTGAGTACATGAGCAGAGAGTAAGGAGGACAAGTTGCTGAGGACATAAGTTATAGGCTAGAATGAAAATGGGTTTTAAGTAACTATTTAAAAGCCTGGAGGCACGGAGGGTGTCTAATGGGAGAGAAGAAGAGCATTCCAGAGGATGGGTGATGCATGTGAAAAGTCCTGGATGTGAGATGAATTAATACATTCGGTTGAGGTTTGTAGAAAATGGGAAAATAAGGGAAGTAGAGTTGAACAAAGATCCCTAGTTTCTGAAAAGTTTATTTCAAAACAGCCATAATTGTGGTATTTATACAAATGGTCTGTAGATAGCACTGTGCACAAGTGAATGCGTTATATTGTGCATATACGTTACCTTCTATACTGTTTAAAAGCAATAGAGTTCAAGTTACTGCTGTTTTGTAATGGCTGCATGAACCTCCTAATAAAGTATTGTTATACCCTGCTCATCCTCGGCTACCAAAACAAAACAATAATAAAGCAAAATCTGATGAAATTCTAATGTGTGCTGTCATCCACCTCCAAGATCTCCCTCATATCTGAAATCTAGCACACTCTTCATTTTACTGGGTGGTCTACATCATCTGTGCATGAGATTAATTGCAAAACCAATGCAAAAATGTTTGTGGAAAAACTGTTCAACCAGCAAAGAAATGCCCCAAAAAAAACTAAAACTAAGCATAGCAAATTGTTATACAACTATAAGTTGATGCTGCTGCTTTGGTCATTGTGCTGTTTACATGAAGCAACTTCACTTTCTTGACATATGCTGATCAGAAACACTGGATTACACTGAAATACCTCAAGAAAGGCAAAATCAGTCTCTGAACATCACCTATGTGTGCTTTAAATCAGCATTATCTTATAAGAATGCCATTCCAAAGTCCTCACTGTCTTCCTGAGTTGAAGAAATGGCCTCACCTTTCCATTTCTGTAGACCACAGAATGTCCTCAGTCCCATCCATTGTCACTGGGTTCTGGTGCTGTTTCCCCTGTTTCATGGAGTAGGGATTGGTGGTGATGGTGCAGACCTTTCTGAACTGCAATAGTTAAGAGATGTCCACATTGCAATTAGACAATTTCGCATCAAAAAGGCATCCAATACAACTGTCATCCCCTAGTCCTTTCACTCACAATGTAATGATTTAAAATGATATCACAACATAAGAATATTGTATATGTTCATATTTTAATGGTACTTATGAGAGTTGGCCTAGAAACATGCTCTGGGTGTCAATTCTAGAAAAAACAGTTTGTATACTGTAGGAAATTAGCATTTTGGTTTAATAGGGGGTTGATACCAAATAGGCACCCTTAGTGAGTTAAACTTTTCCTATAATGTAATGCAGGTTGAATTCCTATTAGTCAGTATGTGTGGTGTTCACCTTGGCTACACGGCCAGGTTCCAGACACTGCTGAAGTTCCAGTTTGTCATTTTCTGTCGCAACCATATTCCTGGATAAATAAGGAAGAAAATATATGATGTATGCTATTTTGTTATTTTTTATCCATCAAACTAGGCTTGAAACGTTGGTCACCAACCTGTTCATGCCAGGAAGGTTTCCCCAAAAGTTACGGGATCTGTGTGCAGCCGACATTTCTTTTGCATCAATCGTGACTGGATTGGACTGTAATAATAAAAATATAAATTAGCATGAGAATCTAAAGCATTGATATTCATATTTTATGTACAGATATATACAGAAGTAATCCATTCCAAATAGTAAAGCCTATACTAACCAATGAACATTGGCCTATGAATTTGCTCCTTTGGAGATGGTCTAGAAGCTTTGAGATGAGATGTTAATGTTTGAATGTGCCATCAATTGACCTTGCACCTAACCCTACAACCACTGTTCTGATAAAATTATTTGGGCCATCAGCAAATATAATGTAACCATCAGATGGTCACATCAAGCAGATTCTACCACTGGGCTTGAGGCCTAAGTGCTGACATCATAATCTTGAACAACATTTTTCCTAAGGTATGTCTTTCAAGTGAACACATGTCAATCATGACATATTGTACAGGTTGCTAGCATCCTGAATTTATGACTGTGAAATTGCAGATTAAATTAATTATTCATAAAGTTGAAGATTTGCCAAATGCAAGAGCAATCTTAGATTTTCAGATCAGCAAGGTCAGCTACAGGATGAAGTCCAAGGAAGTAACAGTTACTGTAATGTAGATTGGGGAAGTGTGTTAAAGGAAGGTTGATCCACATTCACCAAAAGCAATAAAAAAGTAAATTACATAGTTAAATCTGTTTGAAAAAGTCCATCAAGTTCAACCCCTCCTATGAAACCCAGGATCCACACATGAACACAATCACACAACACTTCCATGCACTAACATGAGCTATACATACCAATACCTATACTAAACTATACTTGTAGATTTTAGTATTGCTATGGCCTTGGCTATTATGCTTGTCCAAGAAATCACCCAAGCCCCTCTTAAAAGCATTAACAGAAGCAGCCATCACAACATCACCCGGCAGTACATTCCACAACCTCACTTTTTTAACTGTGAAGAACCACCTACATTGCATCAGATGAAAGTTATTTTGCTCTAGTCAAAAGGGTGGCCTCTTGTAAGGTAAAATCATGTTCCCACTCATGCATAATTTTTCCATAGAAAACAACCCCAGGGTTGAACTTGATGGACCCTAATTAACGATTTAAATGTCAAATGTTGTTTGTCATTGTCACATGTTATAGTTTTCTTTTTCTACTTAACACTCACCTCCAGAAAGTTGCATATATATTTCTTGAATCCTTTATCCATGGCTACAACATTCTCAAACAACCAAAAGAATGGTCTCTCATTTCTTTTGGGCTCAGCTTCATGGAGAAGACGAGGGAAGTCAAAAAAGAGGCGCCCTGTGCCATCTGTGGAAAAAAGTAGACTTATTCCGTGAACTCTGTCTTACTTTTTCATATATTTACTTGTGCAGATATTCCATAATGTAGCTGCGAAAGGGGAGGTGGACAGACGGGAAGGATGGAAGGGGGGGTGACAAGCAGAGCTGGCCTAGGGGTGCCTGGTAAGTAAATCCAGGCCTGATTGCACATCTAGAGGATCTGTTAAGATACTTTCAAAACTCTATAGGATCAGTCTGCGAATAATTTAAGAATAACGATTATAGATTCCATTGCATGACAGTTAGACTATCATAGTGACATATACAACACAGAATTATATGTCTATGCTAGCAAGCTGGATCAATCATAGCTAAAAATATGTTAAGACCTATGTGCAAACCCTTGGTCTGGTGCTTTTTTGCTCATACCTTTGCGCCAAAAGTGATATGACATCCAATGTTAATATAAGATAACTGATGCAAATATCCTGTTTCTCTGCATGCCCTTGCAAGTGGATAGGAAACTGGCTACAGGATGGGTATAGAGGGTGGCTGTACATTCTCTGCTTGGAGCAAGGTTCTTAGTGGGGCCCCTCAGGGCTCGGTATTGGGTCCACTTTTATTTAACTTGTTCATTAATGACTTAGGGGAGGGTATTGTAAGTAATGTATCAGTGTTTGCAGATGACACAAAACTATGCAGCCCAATTTATTCCATTCATAAAAGGGGGATAGATTCATGGGAGGAGAGGGTCATTCTTCCACTGTATAAAGCACTGGTAAAGCACCATCTAGAATATGTTGTGCAGTTTTGTTCTCCAGTGCTCAAAAATGACATTATTGAATTAGAGAGGGTTCAGAAAAGGACAACTAAGCTGGTTAAAAGTATGGAAAATCTCAACTGTGAGGAAAGCCAAGTTGGGGTTGTTCACGCTGGAGAAGAGGCGCTTAAGGGGTGATAAGTATAAATATATGAGGATCTTATAATAATATAATAATCTCTCTAATGCTTTATTTACCAGTAGGTCTTTACAGCTGAAGCAAGGTCACCCATTCTCATTAGAAGAAAGAAGTTTCTGTCTAAAATTTGGAAGGTTTTTTTTTACAGTGAGAGCTCTGAAGATGTGGAAATCTCTCCCTGAATCAGTCATACAGGCTAATACCTTAGATAGCTTTAAGAAGGGGTTAGATGGCTTTTAGGCAAGTGATGGAATAAAGGGTTATGGAAGATAGCTCATAGTACAAGTTGATCCAGGGACTGGTTTGATTGCCATCTTGGAGTCAGGAAGAAATATTTTCCCAATCTGAGGCAAATTAGAAAGGTTAAGCAGGTTATTTATAGACTTAAAAGTTTGAAGTTGATTGATGTGTGAACTTGATGAACATGTGTTTTTTTCAATATAACTTACTTTGTTAATATATATTACCCAGTGAGAAATTAGCTTTTTTCTCAGTCTGGTGAGGATATCTGAATTCTAATGTTCCATGGAATATGTAACTCTGTGATTGGTTGTCACATGACAGATTACTACATTGGAACAAATTCACCTAAATATGTTTTTTTATCCCCACAGAAACATGGAGTGGTTGTATAATGTTCTTCTTACACAACACATATGTCAAACAGTAATATTTAAAGGTGAACTAAAGCTTGACTAAAGAAGTAACGAGAAATGTTGTACATTATGTTTTGTATTTCTATACCAGCCCAAGGCAGCCACAGCTCTTTAGCAGTAAAGATCTTTGTCTCCAAAGATGCCCCAGTAACACTCCATCTTCTTTTCTGTTGATTCACTGATTCACATGCTCTGTGCTGCTGTCACTTACTGAGCTTAGGGACCCACTAACAATATAATGTACACATATTATAGAAATGTCACAATATAAGACTTATTAATAATTAATACAGCTAAGCTTAGCTTCTCAACAGCTGCTCAGAGCCCACTGAGCATGTGAGTGTCACAGACAATTTCCAAGATGGTGACCCCTTGTGACAACTTTGAAGTCCTGGATCATTGCTGCTAATTGACAAGCAGAAACTTTAGGCTGTTGCAATAAGGTCATTGTACAAAGTATGACATTTTAAGCCATATTCACTTTTAGGGATTAGTTCTCCTTTAAAATACTTACCAAACAGACCTTTCCTTACTGGGTTGACAACAGCAAGGTCATTACAAGGACTTCCCCCAATGACAAGATCAAAAGGACCCCATTCTGAAATCTGCAAGTGAAAAATAGGAAACATTTGAGTAAACATTGTAAAGATAACCCAAATATGATTTCGGACTTAATTTTCCGTTTTATTGCAGCTACATAAAAGGACATATTTTTATTCTGGATTTCAGTGTTTTCCCCTTCCATAAAATTTATTTTAGCTCAACTAAATTAGCTATGCTGGCAAGTGGCCATAAAAACTAGTTCAGTTAAAACATATTTACTGATAATTGATCTCTATAGTTTGATCAAGTGGACCCTAGGCACAAGACTATTTTACTTTTTTGGCAGCTTTAGTGGCTCTGGGGCTTTATAAAGCTTTTTGATTTCTTAATTTCACCATGTGAGGGTTAGTTTTATGTTGGATAGGTTCATTTGATTATCACCCTTGTACAATGCAACTGTTGTGATTATACCTTTATAAGTGTTATACTCTTGCTTTGCAAGCTACATGTTATAGACTTCTATGATATTTCATTGTGGTTAACGTGATCTGTTAGATTGAAAATCTTCTGTGCTTTGGAAAACCTAATAAAAAATGTTGAACAAAAAGATAGAAAACTGAAACTGAATTCTGATGAACATAATGTTTAAGGTGGCATGTCTTAAATGTAATCACCAATGAAAGGTGCAAACTATTCTACAATTGTTTCAGAAACCTTTTCACAAATGCAACCTACCTACTTGATAGGCTTTTCGCCCAGTGACCAGCAGTCTATTTACCCTACTTGTCTGCAGACGCACAATGTTTTGCCATTTACCTATATGTTTGCATGAGTTACAGCAACGAGTAGTGTGTAAGGTGGGTGAAGATGATATTATGTGAAAAGTGTATGAAAGTGTAAATGTAAAAATGCAAGGGCAATAAACCACAGTTGTAGCAGTTCATAGGTGGGCGTTGTCCAGTGAAGAACATCTGCTGGAGGAAAGAACAGCCCAGCCCTGAAGTAAGTAGTAGGCTTAGTCAGAGTTTTATTAGAGATTTATGTTATAGTATGCACTAGGTGTACAAGGCAGTTAGGAAAAGGTAGCAAGGGTAATTAAGAGCACCAACCAGGAGTAAGTGGGACTAGCCTTCCTATCCTCTACCAATCAGGGATGTAGTGATTGAAACAGGATAGTAAAAGAGAGGTCTATGGGACTGTGGCCATTGTGAAAAGTCCTGTCTGGATTTGCCAGGGGGCACCAGTGAGGCGCGTTGGGTTGCTGAGGGCAGGTGGGGATAGTGAGATCCCATTTAGGCGGTGGAACAGGAGTGGCCCATTAGTATTGAGAGGTAATACCTGTAAGTAAAGAAAGGCTA
Source organism: Xenopus borealis (assembly GCA_024363595.1). Classification (NCBI taxonomy): domain Eukaryota; kingdom Metazoa; phylum Chordata; class Amphibia; order Anura; family Pipidae; genus Xenopus; species Xenopus borealis. The sequence continues at coordinate 127,120,378 of CM044447.1, read as the reverse complement.
GGTTCTTGGAAAGAGTAGCCATATGTTGATTGAAGAATAGTCTGTCAGTGTGAAATTGGACTGACTTATTGTGTTGAAAGAATAAACTTTGTTAATTTTTTTAACAACTGCTGGTCTACTAATTACTGCTTAACAATTCACAGGATACCTACCTACAAGTGTATCTACATATTTGCTTAAGGGACATTGACTAACACTGTACCTACCTGTTTGCGTGTGATATTGCGGACATCTCCAACATAGATGATCTCACCAGGATGACGCATTTTGCCTACATTTATGGCATCTTTGCATACCTCAGAAGCAACATACTTTTCTACCTGGATCTTGAGAATTTTCAGGGACACGAGACCTGGTCAGGGGAACAGGTAGTGTTCAGAGGTCAGTATTCATTATGCAATTCAAACTACTATAACATGATTCTCTCTGTTTTGTATATATGTTAAAGTGTAACTTGCAATTGATAAAAGCAACCTGATGGGCCTTAGGAATACCTTGGGAACTTTCTAGAATAGGGTTGGTTTTGAGCCCTGTAAACTATATAAGGGTTTATAAAGAGGATTTTGGTCTGTAGTAGCATCAAGGGAGGACATTACTGCTTCACCCTCCCGAATTCAAGATTTAAGTCAATGCTATGTGATTCAGGAGAGGATCTATGCAGTGTAGTGGAGGACACAACAGAGAATGTTGATGATGTATCCATAGGAGGCACTGAGAGTTTATGCTATGTCTGACCTGCTTATAATACATAAACATCCTTTGCAGTAGAAGACTGCAAAGTAGACGTCTTGGTTGTGGTTAATTCTAATAAATTATTAAGATGTCTGAGCTCACCTGTTGCAATGCCATCAAAGAGAGATAAGACGCGTATGGGTTTCCTCTGTACAGCTGGGAAGGGTGGGTAAAGCTTCGGTGGGTCCTGAGGGTATAAGTTAGGTGATGAAAAAACCATCTTGAAGTGTTCACAAACAAACAAATACTAGGATATGGAAATTTACATCCCACAAAATACAGAAATTTTATGTGTTGGTAGGTAAATAGTTTGATAAAGGCCTGAACTAGTACTAAAGTTCAGGGTAAAGACTATTTATTTTCTGTTTGCCTCTTCCTATATTACAGCTATTAGAGCAGTGGTTCCCAACCTTTTTTGCTCGTGAGCCACATTTAAATTTAAAAAAGGGTTGGAGAGCAACAAAAGCATGAAAAAGTCCATGTAGATGTCAAATAAGAGCGCTGATTGGCATTTTGGTAGCCCCTATATGGACTGGCAGCCTACAGGAGAGAATGTTTGGCAGGACATCTGTTTTTTATGCAACTAAAACTTGCCTCTAAGCCATTAATTAAAAAATAAGCACCTGCTTTGAGGCCACTGGGAGCAACATCCAAGGGGCTGGAGAGCAACATGTTGCTCGTGAGCTACTGGTTGGGGATCACTGTATTAGAGGCTTCTATCCAAGATTGCATTGCATAATTATTGACATTGCCTCATACTCTAGCTAATTTATATACATTTTGTCAGCGCCACTTGTTTCAGGTTAAATTGCAGTGACAAAGTGTCTACATACAAACTGTTTGTCATGGTGATTGGAGAGTAATCTTTGCACATGACTCTGCCAGCTTTCTCTCCGTTTCAGCAGCCCATAGATCCCAATTTCATCACACATGAAGCAAGTCCAGGGATCATTGCTTTTAGCTCTGTCAGCTGAGCCTGGTCCCTCAAACAAGTCAACACAGTCAACACAGAAGCACCTGCAATGAGAAAAGGACATCCATTAGTGAAGTCATCCTTCACAAAAAAGGGATCCCGTTCTCAGCCTCAAAACTATAGGCCAGTTAGTCTGATGTCAGTGGTAGGAAAGCTTTTTGAAGGATTAATAAAGGATAGGATACTGGACTTCATAGCAAATAACAATACTGTGAGTTTGTGCCAGCATGGTTTTATCTTGCCAGAAATTTACTAGTTATATTAAGGAAGTGTGTTGGGAGTTTCCTTAAATGAGAAGGATCTATGGGTGAATGAAGTTCTGTCTTGCACAAAAAGGGGCATTAATATTAATTAATATGCCTCTTTAGAGGTCCCTTGTAAGGCCTCACCTGAAATATGCAGTGCATACCTTCTTTGTGGCCCTGTATCAAATGCTTTAGCAAAGTCTAAGTAAATCACATCCACTGCCATCCCAGACAGGGCCGGATATACATAGCGGGCACCCCTAGGCCCACTGCCCTTTGTCGCTACCCATACTCTGCCCTTTATTCTCAAATTTTCATCATCAGGACCAGAGCAATGGGGATTGGCGCATGGGAAATGTAAAAAACTATCGTATCTCTTGTGTATCCCTAGTGTTTCTGGACCAATGTGGGTGTGGCTGGGCAGCATGCCGCCCCCTAAAATCCTGCCACCCTAGGCCTAGGTGGCCTTTCCAGAAATCTGGGCCTGATCCCAGAATGGAGATCCCTGCTCACCTTCTCATAAAAAAAATTAAGTTTGTCTGGCAAGATCATAAGTATTATGATTTGCTATGAAGTCCAGTATCTTATCCTTTATTAACCCTTTGAAAAGATTTCCTACCATTGACGTCAGACTAACTGGCTTGTAGTTTTTGAAGAAGAGAACAGGATCCCTTTTTGAATAATGGCACTATATTAGCAATTCACCAATCTCTTGGCACCATGCCAGGCCTCAATCAATCCTGAAAAATTAAGTAAAGAGGTTTGGCAATCACAAAGCTAAACTTGCTAAGTACCCTGGAATGAATACTATATGGCCTGGGAACTAATGTTTATCTTAACATGTTCTAGTCTCTTTTGAATTTCCTAAGGTGTGAACCACACATAATAGTAGTATTACTAGAATTGGGACAATTAAGAAGGAAAATCTTTGTTAGCTGCTTCCTCATTTATGTAGACAGATGAAAAATATGAGTTCAGAATCTGTTTGCATCAACCAGCATACCCCCTCTGATATTAATGGTCCCACCCCATCCTGTATCATTTTTGTACTA
>CM044447.1:127065385-127079864 GCA_024363595.1 Xenopus borealis | reverse complement strand
TTTTTGCTCAGTTTGTGAGGAACATCACAGAAAATTATAGGCAGTCTTTTTCTAGTATGGATTGCCATTCATTGTCTACCCAAAAAACAAACATTATATAAAACCAACAGGATTGTTTTCCCACTTATATTGATCAGTGATATCTTTATTAGTATCAAGTAAAAGGTACTGTACATTATTATAGAGAGAAAGGAAATATGGTGAAACTGCAATTTTAAATATCCTGTTTTTCAGTTTTTTCTGCATTATACAGAATTTATATATGGTTCCACCAATATATAATGCATAATATATTTCCTTAATTTTACATGTTCCTACATTTTAAGCCATTTTTTCTGATTCCCTGAAAAACCTAGAATTGGGAGTTCTACTGCAGTTTATTTTATGATAAATAAAAAGCAATATAGATTATGTGTGGTAGTGAGATCAGTAGAAACTTATTTAGAGACCCATTTATCGTCATTATGATTTAAGTTGTTTTAGAGGTTTTAGAAAACATAAAAAAAAATTCTCTAAAACCATGAAAGCTAAGTAATTTCTCAAAAGATCTGAATATAAAAAACACAAACACAAATGCAAGATTTTAAAGATATATTTTACCATTTAGTTCCAACTTGTACTAGTTTTCTAGCTGACTGTTTCATATCTTTGTTTCTCAAACTGTAGATCAAAGGGTTTATGGCTGGTATTATGATACAATACACAAGTGCAATCATCCTGTCATTGCCAGTAGAACCTTGAGTTCCCAACCGTAAATGAACAAACATGGCTGTGCCATAGAAAAGAATTACAGAAATCAGATGGGAGGTACAGGTAGAGTAAGCTCTGTGACGTCCCTCTGCCAAGTGAATGTGATCTATAGAGTACAATATGTTAATGTAAGAACACAAGATAGCTAGGAAGGGAATCACAACTACTAGGATACAAGCAATAAAAACAGTCATTCTTGAATGTGTTGACACAGGCAAGGTTCAGCACTGGAGGGATGTCACAAAAGAAATGGATGATGCGGTTGGATTTACAACAAGGTACATTGAATATAGAATTGGTAAGTCCAAAAGAAACAAAAAATCCTAACACCCAAGATCCAATTGTCAAGTGGAAAGACATTTTGTGGCTCATTACAATCATGTATCTTAAAGGGTTGCAGATGGCCATATATCTATCAAATGCCATCACTGCAAGGAAAAGGCACTCCAAGGCACCAACAGAAAGGAATGCCTGCATCTGGAAAGCACAACCCAACAGAGAGATGGACTTTGCCTTTGACATGTAGATATACATTGCTTTGGGAATAGTGACTGTGATGGAGCTGAGCTCAAGGAATGATAAGTTCCTTAAGAAAAAATACATTTGGGTGTGTAGTCTAGGGTTTTGTGTGACTGTTAAAATAATCAAACCATTGCCCAACAAAGTGAAGATATATGTACACCAGAAAAAGATGAAAATAGTGCATTGATGTTTATAACTGAAATCAGAAAAACCAAGAAGCAGGAATTCTGAAAAATTACTGAAGCATTTCCTCTCTGATATCATTCTGTCGTAATTGTATGAAAACCATACCTTTTCATAGTAGTAGGTCTTGTTGTGAGCAATCATTTTGGATTACATACTAGTAAAGGCTTTCTGCAGCCTTATCATTATGTTGTAATTTTAAGGCCAAAACCAAAATTTCTTGAGAAAGAAATTAATAAGGAATAAAATACTGTAACATAAACAAGCTCAACATTTCATGTACAGTATAGTAGCGGGTTCTACTTTTAAAAAGATATGGAGGTAAAGTCTCAAAGAGTATATAGAAATAAAAACTACTTAAGTACTGAAATTTAGACTGAAGCTTGATATAAATTGATTGTAGTATTTTGAAAAATACAACATACAATTATATATACACAATTATATATACACAGTAAAAAATAGAAAATAATGAAAAGTAATTAACTGCACAAAAACATGCACAAATATTACTGTTACCCCACTAGGTGCAGAAAACTTTTTTTCCAATAACTTGACGTATATTTTCATATATCAACGGAATTTGCTTTTTTTAGTTTGAATTATATTACAAATATAGCACACATTCTTTTTTTTTACAGTAATGCACATGTCATATATTTTGCTGTTGTTTAGCCCACAATAAATTCATACCCATTCCATGTCCTACCCCTTTTCCAAATCAATGCCATATACTTGCTCTAGATAATGAATAATTGGGATAATATATACTTCAAAAACACTAGTTTCATACTAAATTAAATACCTTTCTCTAGATTTCCTTATTGCTGTCAATGCAATAAATAGTCTGAAAATCACCAAAGAAAATTAAGAGAAATCATAATTTGCTACAGGCAATTAAACAGATACCCATGCAAATCCGTTATACAGATCTGTGTTTAGCAGTTTGCAGTCACTAATTTGCCTATAGAAGCAGGCCTATTTCTTATTTTAGCGACTTACTAAACCTCAAAATTACCAGAACATGTTTACTAAAATAGGGTGTCCTCTACCTTATCTTAGTGACTAAGCAGTGTACAACTATAAATACTAGTCAATAGTTTTTTTTAGGATCTCTGAGGAACTATTGTTTTGGGGTTAATTAACAGAACACACACAAGATTAAAAAAAGTTGCAGTGATGGCAATGAAATCAATTCCAGAGTAATAGTGCTCACACTAAAATTCCCTTCTGATCTTGCACCAGATTCTTGAATGTGGGAGCTATAATCACAAATAAACACATTTTCTCTAAAACCCTGTCATTTATTTAATGATTTGAATGTAAAGTCATGAACAAAAAAACAATGCAGAACAATGGGCTAAAAAATACAAAAACCTTGGAAAATGCATGTTTTTGGACAATAACTAGTGAAAAAAATCTGAAAACTAATGGGAATATAATAAAAATTGGTAATGGAAAAGCTATTCGAATGCAAAAAGTTATGCCTTTGCGCAAACAAATTTTCTTTTGCACTAATTTAATTTAGCAACCTCTTCTGACAGTGGAAGAAAGTTTGCAAATTTATAGTTAGCGCCAATGCATAGTGAATGTAATAAAACTTCTTACTGAAAAAGTAACATTTGCTCCATATGATTATGACACCTGATACAATTACAATTCACAATACACAATTAAAATTTGTAGTGCAATAACAGTTTAAGGAAGAATATGACATTGTAAAATCCTATTTTTTTTTGTTATTGGTGTGGACTATTTTTTTCTTGAGACTGTAATTACATTACCCCATAAATGGCTAAATTTTTTTCAATAGGATCGGCACAGGTCCCACTGATTTCTATAGGACCTTGACTTCTTTTACTTTTACACTTAGTAAATCTCAATTTTTTTAAATTTTAGAGATCTTTTTTGAGAAAAAAATCGATGCATGGAAAAAAAATAGAAATTCAAATTCTGGTAAATATGTCCCTATGTGTGTTTGCATGACATTTTTATGAGGATGACTGCCTATTATTGCAACAAGCAAATAAGTCAGGTCATCCTACAGCAAAATACCTTGCTTAGAGCAATTATTAATGGTGCAAATATGTGATGATTTTTGCACCTACAGCAGTGACTTTGAATACGCCTTTATATTTGACATTGTGCCCATTAACCAACCCAGCAGTAATTACTTAAAAAAAACCCACTGACTACTGCATTTGGTGCAAGATTTCTGTGACATTCCACCAATTCACAAATAACTTTTGTGAATTCTTTTTAAAGAGAATCAGGGTAGCTTCATTCATTACAAGTGGAGGATTATGCATCAGATATACATTTGTGAAGTGTAGAGATTTTTTTCAGTCTCGACTAAAATAAAAACAAAACACAAATATCTACTTATTTATTAAAATAATATAAAGAGAAAAAACAAAAGAGCATATTAAATCTAAATAAGAATACAAAAACCTTGATATTCTTTTTTGTAACAAAAATTCTCTCTAAAAGCAAAGAAAGATTTTACAATTGGAAAAGTACAGCTCTTACTGACTTTTACATAACCTCACCAGCTTTTAGCAGTTTTGCATTAGATTTTTTTCCCATAATAAATACATTTTAATTGTTTAGAATAATTTTTCTAATACACAATACTTAGGGTCAGATTTATTATGTGTATAGGTAGGGAAGTAAAATCCTTCAAATTCGCCTATAGAATTGAAGGATTTTACTGCAATTAGATTGGTGGAATGATCAAATAGGAAAAATGTGATCAAAAATAATGAAACCCAATTCAGTAGCTTTGATCTGGCGAACTAGGTGGTCCAATAAAAATTTACAGGGGAAGTACTTCGACAGTCGAATAGTCGAATATTCGAATAAAGATTTATTCGAATTATTCAATATGATCAAATTTATAAAATTCATTGGTCAAGGTGGCCTTTTTGAAAATTCTAAATTTAAGTACAATTGGAAATCCAACTTCATTACATATTTTGGCCCAAAACTCACCTGGACGTATAAAAACTAGTGATGGGTGAAACTCCCGCGTTTCGCTTTGCCGAAAAATTTGCGAATTTCCAGAGAAATTCGCGAATTGGCGAAAAATTCACGAAACGAGTCGAATTTTTGACGCGCGTCGCGTAGTTTTCGGCGCGCGTCGCGTAGTTTTCGACGTGCGACTCATTTTTGTTGGCGAATTTTTCTGCGGCGAATTTTTGCTGCCGTTTCGCGAATTTATTCGCCAGCGGCGAATCGCGGGAATTCACCGCGAATTCGACCCTGGCGAATAAATTCGCCCATCACTAATAAAAACCTATATGATTACAATTTTTCCCCTTTATTCAAACAAGTCAAGGAAACTCTACAACGATGGTCATACTCTCTCCTGGTTCGGAAGGATAGCAGCAATCAAGATGTCCATTTTACCCAAGTTCCTATATCTTTTTGAAACCTTGCCAATTCCCTTCCCCACCAAAACATTCCAAGACCTACAAAGATCTCTACATAAGTATATTTGGGGAAATAAAGGACATCGAATTTGCAAAGCAACGCTAACAACCTCAACGAAAAATGGAGGCTTAGGGGTCCCAATATTGCAAAAATATTATGAGGCAACTCAAATACGGCAAGTATTGGCCTGGTCACATTGGGAGCCCACTCAAGTATGGGCATGTATCGAAAATGACTACTCTCAAAAAGGACATATCAATTCGAAAATATGGTCCTCCATGACAACCCCCACAACTGACCTCCTCAAAACTACACAGCAAACGTTAAAGACATGGAATAAATTGAAACAAAAAGCCGGTCTAATATCAACCCATCCATTAAATCCAAATTTTATACCTGGGACACAACAAGATTTTCATAACAGATGGCAAGAGACAAATCTCTTTACTGTAACAGACTGGATAGACAAGCCGACAACCACTTGCTTACCCTTCGAACAAATAAAACACAAAAATCCGAATGCTAGGATAACATTTTTTGAATACCTACAAATCCGCCACTTCATCCAACCTTACATCCACAAGGCAAAAACAACTACACCAATGCCTTTTGAGATTCTAGCAAGGGCAGGCCTACCACAGAAAGGACTAATATAAAAAATCTACAAAATATTAACGGAACCAACATCAGACAAGCTTCATCAGCACCCATACATGACTAAATGGTCAATGGCCCTCATACAACAACCAACGAAAGAAGACTGGACTATAATATGGGCGAACGCGAAGAACATGGTCACATGTGTAAAGCAGAAAGAGAGCATATACAAACTCCTTATGTATTGGTACCGAACACCAGACAAGTTACATGCAATTTTTCCAAACCACTCCAACCTATGCTGGAGGCATTGTGGTGAAATAGGGACTCTGCTTCATACCTTCTGGACCTGCCCTAAGATACTTTTGGGACGATATAGCTAACCTACTAACCAAGATAACCACTTGTGCCCTCACCAAAGAGCCTCTTACATTCCTTTAGGGAAAACCCTTCCGCAAGCTACCCAGGCAGACCCAAGCTAATCAGATATTAACGACCACACGACTGGCCATAGCAGCCAAATAGAAAGACCTCCAACATTAACAGAGGTAATTAACAGAGTCAATAACAATAAAGGCTTTGAACAAAGAATAGCTTATATCCAAAACAAAACTCCCAACTATCTGAAGGTTTGGTCTGCATGGGTGCTTAACAAATCCGCATTACAGTTTTAAATTAAGTCTTTAGCTAATGTTTCTGCTATAAAGTTGTAAACTATGTTTATCATTGCAAAATAAAAATCGTAAGTTACAAAAAAAAAAAAGAATAAGAGATGGTCTTTACATGCCTGGGAGGGTTCTGTGGTCCGTATGGTGTTAAGCCCGGTTATTCCTGGTATCCAGCCAATTGATCAACTCCATTGGCGAGGTGAAGAAGCTGGTGATGACTTGCAGCCTGGCTGGGTACAGCATCGCGTAGGGGAAGTTGAGATCACAAAGGCGACGTTTTTCTTCTTGAAACTTGACTTGTTGATGTTGGACCTCAGCTGAGAAGTCCCGAAAGATCAATATTTTTGCTGACTGCTGAGTGTTTCTTTCTTCCTTGCTATTGATAGAACTGTGTCCTGTTCCCTTGCATTTAGCAGGCGATCAATTAAGGGATGTGGAAGGGTCCCAGGGATAGGGGCTTTGACAGGTATTCTGTGCACTCTCTCTCTCTCCACAGTGTAGGCTGCAGAGAAGGAGTTTCTGCCAAGTTTTTCAGTCAGCTGACTCTTTGCTCCAAGGCTGTTGTTCATTTGCATACTTTCTGTAGATCATGATTTATGATGGATAGTTCTAATTTAATTTCATCAGTTTTAGAGCATATTAAACTGGTACACGAGTCCTTGGAAGTGCAGATTTTGGTTAGCAGGTCTGATAGTGTTAACTGTTGCATGAGGCAAATTAGGCCTTTGAATATCCCATGTGGTAATCCCAGTAAAGTGGCTGCAGTTGCCATTTTGAGCAGGCTGGGAAACGATGCTGCCTCTGAATCTTTTTTTAGAGTTGTTTTGCCCCATTAGTGCACGCTATGGTAAGGCTTTACATGGTACTTCCCATTGTTCAGTTTTGTACTGCTTTACAGGTGTAAATCAGGATAATATTGGACCAGGTGTACATGTACAGGGGGGTGCCAAATAAGGGCTGTGATTGACTATTTGGCAGCCCCTATGTGGACTGACAGCCTACAGTTTATATGTGTGTATGTATGGACTCTGGGGGTTTAATTTGGTTTATATATGGATAGTGATGGACTAATTTGTCCTGTTTCATTTCACACAAATTTTTTTGATGAGGTAGTTTTTTTGCCTGCTAATTTTTGCCACAATTTAGCACATTTATTTGCCACTAGCAAGACACAGAAATTCACCTTAAATTTATTTGCGGTTTATTTGCCTATCAATATATATGGACTTTGGTCTTTTTTCAGCCCAACTTAATTATAACTGTTGACAGATGAATACACTACAGATTGTTATGTTGAATATAATATATCATAATATGCAGATTATCCTTTTATAACCCTTTGAAAAGCTTTCCTACCACTGACATCAGACTAACTGGCCTATAGTTTTGAGGCTGAGAATGGGATCCCTTTTTGAATAGCGGCACCACATTAGCAATTCGCCAGTCTCTCGGCACCATGCCAGACCTCAAAGAATCCTGAAAAATTAAGTATAGAGGTTTGGCAATCACAGAGCTAAGTACCCTGGGGTGAAGCCCATCTGGGCCTGGACCTTCGTTTATCTTAACATTTTCTAGTCTCTTTTGAATGTTGTCAGTTATATTTTGCTCAAAAGGAAGCTCCTCATGTGAATTAGCAGATCATTATATTATTAATATTTTAATAATATAATTATTAGTAAACCAATCATCATCATAATAAAACATTTTCCACATAATTGCTTGATTTTATTATTTCCCTAAAATACAATATAGTGACCAGAACTATAGAAAGAATTGTAATACAACATACTTAGTTACATAGTTACATAGTTAAATTGGGTTGAAAAAAGACCGAATCCATCAAGTTCAACCTCTCCAAATTAAAAACCCAGCATACATACACACACACACACACACACACACATCTCCACTCTTTCAAACACAAACCATATACCTGTGTGCCCATAGCTATACTAACTGTAGAGTTTAGTATCAAAATAGCCTTTGATATTATGTCTGTCCAAAAAATCATCCAAACCCCTCTTAAAAGCTTCAACAGAATGATCCATCACAACATCACCCGGCAGTGAATTCCACAACCTCACCGTCCTGACTGTGAAGAACCACCTAAGCTGCTTCAAATGAAAGTCCTTTTCATCTAGTCTGAAGGGGTGGCCTCTGGTGTGGTGATCCTCTTTAAGGGTAAAAAGGTCCCCTGATATTTGTCTATAATGTCCTCGAATATATTTGTAAAGTGTAATCATGTCCCCTCGCAAGCGCCTTTTTTCCAGAGAAAACAACCCCATCCTGGGATGCTTATTTGTCAATATTCAAAATGGTCAAATACTTACCAAAAATCTAATATTTATTGATAAAACTTGAATGCAGCAGCAGATTACATTTTATCCTTAATTTCCAATGAAATAGCTTGAATTTTCGTTGGAACACCCATCTAATTTTCATGAATTGAAAATTAGGGACAGATTTATCAAGGGTCCAATTCTGAAGTAATGGGAGTTTTTTTTAACCCTCATAACTTCAAAATTCGAATGAAAAAACAATAGAAATTTATTTAAAAAATAATATTTTAAAAGTTTTTAATTTCGGGCGAATAGGCTGTATTTGGTCATTTGTATTTTGTAATTTGATCAAATTCAGCAAAATAACTTGAATTGCAGCAAAAAGTCAAATGTTGTTAAATCACCCCTTAAAATATTGAGCTTAGAGTAAGCAAACTGCTTGGGTGCAAGTATCATTTGTATAGTATTTGTTTAGTTAGTATAGATGCGGGCATATATAATTTATGGAAAAGTATGGTGGGATGTGTGTGGATGCTGGGTATTAATCTGGAGGAACTTGATGGACATTGTCTTTTTTCAAACAATTTAACTATGTAACTATAGGAGGTTGCTACTGAGATATGTAGATGATGGTTCTGAAACTGAATTGAAACAATGGAGTTCCACCACAGTGAGATCCATTATTAAGATGTGACTATTAAAAAATCAGAAAAGGTACACCCATAGCTATGCATTATTTAGATCAGAGTATAGCAACAATGCCTCACTGTCAAATGACATGGTGTAGTGTATGTATGGTGTAGTGATGTCATTTGCACACCTGACCCCTTGCCCCAAAACGTTGTGTGTTACCTGAAAATAAACACAGGGAAACAATTTCCTTTGTGGTGATGCCTTATTGTGGTAATAAAAAAAAATCAATTTGGACCAGGTTATTTTATTTCCTCATAAGTCTTTTTCTAAAGTTGTGTTGGTCTATAGTACATTTCTTTATTTTTTTATGAAATGTGGTGGTTTTATTACTCTTGCACATATTCTATTTTGCATAAGAATCATTTTAACTAGTTTATGGTTCAAATACAGCATCTTGGTGGTCCCAAACTTCAGTTCTAATATAAAATAAGGAGACATATTTGGCCATCAAAAAGTACAGAGTGCCCTCTTTGTTCTGATCCATCTAAGTATACACATACCACAATCTTTTTAAGGTAGACAAATGCCTGGAATTGCTTTAATGTTTGTACTTTTTGTCCCTTTAAGATTCAACAAGCAGTGGTGAAACTATAGAGGAGTACAAGAGGTCCTCTGCACTCAACCCATTATCAATATATTTAAGACATTTTGACATTTTGTGCATACAGCTACTAAAAAATGCCTTACCCTTTAAACAAAACAGGGATTGTTTGTCCATATATTGCAATATATTTAAGCTGACCAACTACGTCAAAGTTATCACATATCTGGCCAGTCCTATGCTATTCATGAAGAATAGAATTCTTAATGAATCAGGTGAAAATTGAGCGTAGGACTGGCCAGATATGGGATGACTTTGACTTAGTTGGCCAGCTTAAATATATTGCAATATATGGACAAACAATCCCTGTTGTTTAAAGGATAAGACATTTTTTAGTAGCTGTATGCACAAAATGTCTCAATGTCTTAATTAGATTGATAATGGGTTGAGTGCAGAGGACCTCTTGTCTTTGTCTATATGTATTTTGTGGTCACAGCCTCATTGCACCCCCGCCTAATGGTTTTAAAAATTAGTGGTGAGCACAAATTTTCCCTGTTTGTTGAAACTATAGAGGAATCAGACACTGGGTTGTGGGTGACTTGGGAAATGGGGGCCAGGGCCATGGGCTCTGCTTCCATCTCAGTCACTCTCCTACCTGAGGTCAAGGGAAGAGGAATGCAGATGAGTGGGAGGCTCTGGCACAGTGTGTGCAATCGATGGACAAGGGGCAAATATATGGTGGGACAAGGTAGTGTTCACTGTGTTACACAGGGGTGTGTAAAGGAACAGTTCAGTGTAAAAATAAAACCTGGGTAAATAGACAGGCTGTGACAAATACAAAATGTTTCTAATATTGTTAGATACCCAGAAATGTAATATATAAAGGCTGGAGTGACTGGATGTCTAACATAATAGCCAGAACATTACTTCCTGCTTTTCAGCTCTCAGTGACTTTAAGGGGGGGGGGCACATGGGACATAACTGTTCAGTGAGTTTGCAATTGATCCTCAGCATTCAGCTCAGATTCAAAATCAACAGTTATGACCTATGCCCCCCCTCAAGTAACCAATCAATGGAAACCAAGAAAGCTGCAAAGCAGGAAGTGTTCTAGCTATAATGTTAGACATCCAGTCACTCCAGCCTTTATACATTACATTTTTGGCTAACTAACTATATTAGAAACATGTATTATTTTGCACAGCCTATCTATTTACCCAGTTTTTATTTTTAGACTGAACAATTCCTTTAAGCACTCATGTAGCCACTGCTGAAACACTAAGTCATCAAGCTTTTAGCATTTAACCTAATAATGTCCCTGTTGCATTCCAAGATATGTGAAACTAATCTCATTCCCCCTGTTTTTTGCTCTATAGCCACAATCAAAGAATACCTTTTGTTTTTGTAAATGCATTTAGTAGTACATAGGGCTATAACTGAGTCTGATTAATTGTCCTTGAAGGATTTACATCTGACCATGTACTTACATGACTCTAGTGATGTGCGTATCTGTGGCGTATCGATTCGCCGAATCGGAAACGAGAATTTCCTGAGAAATTCGTTTTGGATGTGGGCATCCATTTTTGGTGCAAATTCGGCTCGTCCTTTTTTTTTATTTTTTTGTTTTTAAGCTGGTGGCGAATCCCAGGAATTCAATGCAAATTTGAGCCAGGCAAACAAATTTGCCCATCACTATATGCCTCACTTCTTGTTCTTGCTTTTTGTGTTGATCCAACCAATCATGGGTTTTGGGTCTATAACAAATGTTACATGTACACATATACAGGAATAATTTACATACAATCTAGTGTAGAATAAAGAGTGGAAGTCATCAGATACTGAACCCATAAATGATATATTTATTGTTATTGCATGTATTACAAATACATCTCACAGCAAGAGTGATGTGTTAGCATAACAAATAAAAACTCTTGTGAATCTGAACCTTGGTAGATTATATTAATCCAGTATATGTCCATGAATAAATGGACGTGGCTCTGATGTGAGATGGCGATTCTGTTTTAAGGCAGATGGAATCTTTCCCAAAATCTTCAAGATAAATTACATTCCATTGGTTTTCTTTGTTGATCTATGCTCCCAAAATAATGGCATTTACTCTTTTCATGGCAATGCATCCTGTAGTGAAGGAGAAACGTATCTGTGGGTAGAAACAAAATAGGAGAAATAACTCATCTACACCAGAACAATGGCACACACTCCAAGGGACTCCAGGCAGCGGGTGGGTAAAAAGTGTCTTTTATTGCACAAACATGACTTGTCCTAACGCGTTTCGTGTGTATCCACACTTAATCATAGGCAACAATTAACAGAATTACACACTCAGATTAAAAAGCAGTTGAAGATTAGATAATCGCTGATGTTCTTCATTTCATTAAAATAAGGGGCAAGGGAAACTTTAACTCTTTCCCAATCCTCCATTACATGTAAATACCATAGTCTTACTCTCGCTACTTCCTTCATTAGATTTCAACAGCAACATTTCCAAGCATATTGTCACTCTCTACTCCAATTTTTTACTTAATCGATCCCCTGGATTCGCAAACACGTCACATCTCCTTGATTACATTTGGAGAAGTGTCTGGAAACTGTCGTAGCATCACTTTTTGATGAACATGTAATGCATTGTGATGCCCCACAGCAGAATGTACCTTGTGTACCTTGTGTATTTTAATATTTATCAAACAGTTTTATCTAGCCTTTCTACAGACTGTTTGCATCATTACATCAAGGAGAAAACTAAAGCCATCCTAAGCATGAAAGCGAGTACATTTTATGCCTTCGCTCAACTCACGTCTTGTGAGTATGTTACACCACTGGGGTCAATAGAGCTCAAGCAGTCGGTGGCTACCTCTCTCACTTCATAGTTGCGTGCACAAATATTTTGTAATTGGAGCCACTTGTTTGTGATTTAAAGTGCATGATATCTAGGGTTGCCACCTGTCCGGTTTTGAACCGGACAGCCCGGTATTTTGAAGGGCTGCCCGGTTCAATGCTTCCTGTCTGGTTTTCCATATAAGGAAAACCGGGCGGGATTAGCTTGATTGACGCCGCGATCGGCCAATCGGCGATCGCGGCGTCATAGCTCCGCCCCGTGACGTCACGGGACCGCCCACTGACATCACGGGACCGCCCCGTGACGTCATGGGACCACCCCCCTGTCAAGCTTGAGCCACAGGGAAAGGTGGCAACCCTAATAATATCACTAAGGCGTGGATGCAAAATAGATGAGAGAGATGGGAGAAATATATAAGGTGTATTATTTTTAAGGCACTGGATTGTTTCAGAGAGAGACCATGCCAGTGGAACCAAACTGTTAAGCAGGTTGGACAGTGAATTTTACTTATCATGTAATAAGGATATGGATATATTTGCACTCAGCTTTACTTGCCCTTTATATCTTTGTTCCTTATGCAACGTGTCTCCTCAGAAAAGCCCCTGTTGTTGGTTTGGGCCAAATGCATTGTTTTTATAGACTTGTCGCCTTGAATTATGGGGCTGAAGATACATTTAAAGTAGCTCTGTGTGCAACTCTCTTTCTATCCCTCCCATACTCATTATCACTAGCTGGTGATAAAATAGCAAAGTCATTGTGATCGAAAGTTCTGTACTGTTACATTGTACATAAATTGAAGTTGTGCCCCCCTCTTAACTTACCATAAAGGTGTTCCCAATTTGCATCTTCACTGCATACTATGCCAGCATAATCCATAACTTTGTCAGTTTTTTTGAGGGCCTGATCACACGTTATCATTACTAGACCATGAATATATTCGTCTGTTGGAGGCAGCAAAGATAAATTACATATAAAATTAAATTAAAAATAGCATTATATATATATATATATATATACCCCCACTCCAGTGCCCAACTCTGCCCTTTTCTTCTTTCTGTCTTTCTGTGCTCCTGCGAATGAGCGCACTCACACTAAGCCGTAACCGCGTCCGCCTGGTTTGCCTAGGGCGCCCATGTGGTGTGGCCCTGCCTGGAACTAAAACAGAGCCACTGTTACCCCAATGTTTCTATATATCTGTAAACTTGATAAGAGCTAAGGGGGGGCAGTCTGAAGGTCAGTTAGGGGGAGATTTGGGGTGAGTGCTTATTTGTACCCTGGGTACCCCTGGAACTATAGCAGGGTGACACCCCAATGTTTCTATATATATGTAACCTTGTTATGAGCTAAGGGGGCCCAGCCTGAAGGTCAGTTAGGGGGAGATTTGGGGTGAGTGATTATTTGTGCCCTGGGTACCCCTGGAACTATTTCAAGGTGACTGTAAGCTTGTTATGAGTTATCCTACTTACTGAATGTCGGATACATGAAAAGTTTAGTTTCAGTTCTGCAAAGGGTAAAGTTTTCTTCAGTTGGAACTAACAGGCATTCTATGGCACCACCTACAAGTAATTAAAAGGGCAAAATTACTCATTGCCTTTATTCATCAGTTATATATATTGTTCAACAAGGATTTCAAACATGAATGTCCTTTAGCCTCATTAAAATGCTGTAGTTCTATGATCAACTCAGTGACATTCAGTATCCTATACTTTATAATAAGGTTATATTATTCCCAACATCAAAGGACAGAGAAAAATGTTCCCAAACCCTGTACATCCTGTTAACTCCTTCTTTCCACAACCCCTGGTTCCCTTTGCCATCTCCCTAATATAAAGTTGTTTATATCTGAAAATGTTTAAAGGAGAAGGAAATGCTAAAATGAAGTAAGCTTTATCAGATTGGTCCATATAAATACATCAGTAAAGCCTTAAACTAATGCTGCTTTGAGTCCTCTGTCAAAAGAAAT
>CM044447.1:126997647-127008554 GCA_024363595.1 Xenopus borealis | reverse complement strand
ATATATATATATATACATGTATTTATATGTAAATACATTGTAGGATATGTGTGTCAAAAGGGTGCAAAATTCTGTGTCTTTCACCAGCATTAACTGCAGCAAGTAATGCTGTTTAATTCTGTTCTGGCTTGGAAAAAGCTGGATAGTGTGTCCCTGGAGTGAATGGAAGAGACTAGGTTGTTCTTCCATTCTTTGCTCCATTAGGTGTTTTGCAGATGCCAAGCTAAGTAATTAGCTAAAGGTGAGCTGTAGTTAAAGGAGGTGTAGGACTACACCTCAGGACTTCTTCCCATGGATACCTCCTGGAGCCTGAAGAGGGTCAGGGGCCACATGAGGCTCTCCTTGAGTGAAGGAAGGTGCCTGTGTGTAGCTGGGAAGGAGAGTGATTTCTGCTGACCTAAGTTGAAGAGAGCTTCAAAGGACTGGAGAGAAACCCGTTCTAGGAGACAAGTGTGACCCGAGTGTGCCTAGAGAAGATTCTGGGATTTGAGGTACGCCAAAAGCCAGTGAGGGCTAAGAAAACCATGATTTATGTTAATACCAGTGAGGGTGTGGAAGTGGAACTGTTAATACTTATGTGCAGCTAATGTTATCCCCTATGTGAAGCCAGGGGGCTGAAGATTTCCTTTGTTTGTACCAAATTAGTCAGCAAAGCTGCATTTAAACTTAAAGGTGGTGTCAGTCTCCATTCTCTGTGCTGAAAAGGCTATCGTGGCTATGATCTTCACAATATTTATATATACAGTATATGGTTCTAATGATAATTTCCTTATGTGTAGAAATCCCTACAATCAAGTGGTTCCCACTGTACTCTACATGACATAGAAATTATTTGCAAGTAAAAATTCATATGGATAGATAGACAAATAGGATGAGATAGATAGCTAATAGACAGAAAGATAGATAATAGAGATGGATAGATGTCAGACAGACAGACAGACAGATAGATCATAGACAGAAAGATAGATGATAGAGATTGATAGATAGATAGATAGATAGATAGATAGATAGATAGATAGATGGATAGATAGATAGAAAACAACAGATAGATCAGGGATCCCCAACCTTTTGAGGCCGTGAGCAACATCCAGAAAACGGAGTTGGGAAGCAACGCTAGCATGAAAAATGTTCTTGGGGTGCCAAATAAGTGCTGTGATTGGCCATTTGGAAGCCCCTGTGTAGACTGGCAACCTGTATTGAGGCTCTGTTTAGTATTACACCTGGTTCTTATACAACCAAAACCTTCCTCCAACCTGGAATTAAAAAATAAGCTCCTGCTTTGAGGCCATCCAAAGGGTTGGAGAACAACATGTTGCTCACGAGCTACTGGTTGGGGATCACTGAGATAGATAGATATATAGATAGATAGATAGATAAATAGATAGATAGATAGATAGACAGAAATATGATTGATAGGGCAGGAGACATGGCAGGAAGCATGCATGAACAGGTCTTTGTACTGAATACACTATTGGCAGCTGGAGAGGACAAGGCTGACACTGTCTGGTGAGTCCTGTGACTGTCTGGGGTCTGCTCCTCACACCATATTGAAACAGCAGTGTGCTGCATTCCCACGGTAGAAGTTCTTGTTAAATGAGAACTAAGAGGCACACACTTGTGACCCATAGCCTGCAAATTCTGTCTAGAAAATATTAGTTATAAATCATTTTAACAGTGACCCAACCAACAATAAAAAGTAAGCCTTACCTGTACAAGGTTCAAGAAGCAGAACTGGATGAGACTTTTGTCCAGAAAATTTCCAGAGAAATTACCATCATTTTGAATGGTTTTGAACAGATTGATCCAGAATTGAACATTTTGTTTCCTCAGCACCATCCTTCGATGCACTGATTGGCTGTACTGCGGCCATGCATAAAACCTCTTTCACTTGCATAGTTATCAGTTTGCTGTCTTCTAAGACATTTCTGCATTTGTTCCATATGACCATGCCATGATCAGCACAAATTCTCTCTGGACATCCACCTCTCAGGGTGACAGCATCAATGAAGTAAATAGCAATTACTTTGGGGTTACTGTTGTTAGTAAAAGCTTCCATCCAGATTACATAACGACTAAAGTCGTCAATACAGCCATTAATTGCAATCCCATATGGTTTCAGTTTATCATAAGAATCAACATGCCAGATAGCATTGGGACCTTGACTATGGTACTGACGCCTTCGTAAGCGGTGAATGGTTCTTAATGCACTCCCTCTGGATCAATGGTAGCTACAATCTGCCTTATGGTTTTTTGGGTCACAACAAAACCCCTTTGAATCGCACGTAGATGTAACCATCGATACCCCTGCATCTGTCCTAATACTTCAATTTCACCTTGAACAAAATCAATTACATCAGCAATGGCTGCGTACTTCTTTCTCTTGCAAAGGCCAAGTTTCATACACAGTCTCTTCAGAGTTCTGTAACTTTTTATAACACCATACCCACATGCTACAATGGCAAGAATCTCATTGTTATTTAAACCAAGTCTAAAATAAAACTGCACAAGGGTTTCTCTTTCAGGCATTATTAGGTTAAAGACACGTTGTTCTGCAAATGTGAGGTATAGTATTGTAACCCTAATTTGGCTACTGTCTCTTTAAATGGAATATTCCTAGGCAATTCAGGGGCCCTGAGTCCCTGCAATATGAAGTACTGGGAACTGGGAATTACAGCGCAGTGGCTCCACCTAGGGAGCACTGAGGAACTTACCTCAGGGTTATTCCCTAGGAAAACAAAATACACCAGTTGCAGATGAACACAATTTTACTTTATATAAACAGTAGTATAATAACTAATACACAAGTCACACCTGTATGGGAATATATGGGACACTACTTAAGTCCCTAGGTTCTAACTTAGTTCAGCACAGTCCTTTTTTTTTATCACAGTCCCACTTCTCTGGAAGGGTTAAAAGCACTCAGTCCAAAATGCAATGTCCCTTTCCCCAGAGCTCTTATTCCCTGGCAGCGCTACCTTTCCCCAGAGTACCTTTTCCTTTGGAAAGTAGCAGCATCCCACGGAGCAGGCAAAAAATTACTCAAGGGCCTGTCTTGCCTACACACACACAGCTCCACAGTCTGGCACACCCTCTCATCCCAGGATGCACTGCAATGCCCAGCCAATCAGGTCCTTCTCCAGCCTGTAACTGGGCTGGATGTTGTCACAGACAGAAAAGCAGGGGAAGGCTTTCTCTGCTCCCCTACAGTATGTATACACAGGGCCGCCATCAGGGGGAGACAGGGGGGACAAGTGTCCTGGGCCCCCCTTACCAGCACTGGTTATTGCGGAAGCGCCGAAGTCCTGAATCGGCGAAAAGACCCGAAGTCACGAAGTAACCAACACGAAGTCCTGAAGCGACGGAAATTAACGAAGTCACGAATGGAGCCGAAGCTGAAGTCCTGAAAATACCCGATGTCATTAAAACAGCTATAACTGAAGTCCTGGAGTTCTACTGACACCAATGTGGGTTTTTTGTTTTTATTTTTAATTCCCGGGTCCCCAATGTTTTATTTTAATGCCCTATAGACCCCTGACACCAATTATTTTTTAAATATTTTTGGGGCCCCAATTTTTTTTTTAACTTGTAAGGGGGGCCCTGCCACCAATGATTATTTAAAAAAATATTTTCTGGGGCCCCGGTTTTTTTTAACTTGTAAGGGGGCCCTGGCTCAAAGTTTTTATGAAAATAATCTTTGGGGCCCCAATTTTTTTGAACTTGTAAGGGGGGCCCTGCCACCAATGATTATTTAAAAAAATATTTTCTGGGGCCCCAATTTTTTTTAACCTATAAGGGAGCCCTGGCCACCAATAACGTTTTATAACTTTTGTGTGTGGGGGGTTATCTTTTTTAGTGCTGATGTCTGTGTGGTGTTTTAACTGTAGTGTGGAGTGGGCGGGATCTGGGGCGGGGCTGGGATGGGCGGGGCCCCAACAATTTTGTTGTACGGGGCCCCGTGATTTCTAATGGCGGCCCTGTGTATACAAAAAATGTAGCCAAAATGCCCTGCTTTAACTTACTGCCTGTAATGAAAACTCCGCTGCAAGCAGGACTGCAAAAGTCATAACTATGAAATTTAAATTTATAATTCATGTAAAAGTCAATGGCTGCCACTTGAAGATGTTTTAACCTTTATGAATTTTGGTTGTATTGGCGTGTTTCACACTGGTTTTTGTTCAAAAACTCTATACATTTGAGTTTTTTGGGTGGCAATTCGATAAGTCATACGATTCAGAAAAAAACTCAGACTTTTCTAGTTTTATTATAAACTTGAAAAGTTTGAGGTTTTTTTTTTCAATCTAATTCTGTCCAAACTAATATATTAGTGAATAAGCCACATTCATGGATGGGAGTTAGGTCGAGATTATTTCTGGTAAAAAAAAAGTTTTAATAACTTGATAAATATCCGATAAAAATATATTTTAAATAACCCCCTTGATGTTTGTATTGTTGTACGAGACGGATGCCATACCCGATCTTTGGCAACTTTTCATAATGTGCAAAGCAGTAATTGCATGTTTTGGCACACTGTGTGAGGTTGCAACATACTCAACTTGGGGTGGGACATATTTATCAAAATCAGAATTTTTGAATATTTGAGTATTTGAATAAAAAAAGTCTACAAATCCATGAATAGACTTTATTTATAATTTAAAAAAAGCATGATTTTTCCTGAATCGCTTGATTTTTTCCGACTTTTTGTGAAAAGCCTGCACATATTTTTGGATTTTTGAAAAAAACGTCCGATATAGTTGGATTTTCTGGCTAATTCAAGCTGAGACAAAAAGGATTGGGACCTCTCCTGCTGACTTATCTGCAACCTCAGCAGGTCTGAGATGCTGGACTTTTGGATTTAAACTTTTTTATCATATCAATCAGGAAAATAAATCTTGAAAAATGTTATGTTTTTTTCCACTAAAATTCAGATTGTATAGTGAAAAAATAAAGTTTTTGGCATTTGGACTTCATTTGGACTTCATTGTAAAAAAAACAAAAACATGCCAATTTGCATCCAAATAAATGCACTTTGCACCATGTGTTAAGTTCAAAAGAGAACCTGTCTTGTTTCTGAACTGTCTCAGAGTTAAGAAGGAGATTATTATATGGGACAGTTAACTCTGTAGAAGATATAGTTATAATACCCTATATAATCATTTGCATCATTCCTCCTACAGGCAGATAGAAATGAGTAGGTTATTTTTTTTCTTATCACAAAAATGTTTTTCTTTTATTTAGGTATAGATAGGACATGTGTTGTCTGTGATTATTAAAGGAGTTGTTCACCTTTTAGTATGAGGTAGAGAGTGATATTCTGAGACAAATCGGTTTTAATTTTTTATTATTTGTGGCTTTTTGAGTTATTTAGCTTTTTATTCAGAAGCTCTTCAGTTTTTAATTTCCCTAGTAGCCAGCATTGATTAGAATAAGAGACTGGCATATGAATAGGAGAGACCTGAATAGAAAGCCCGGTAATAAAAAGTATAAATAACAATTAACGTGCAGCCTTAAATTGCATTTGTTTTTAGATGGGGTCCCCCCCCCATTTGAAAGCTGGAAATGATGAAGACAAATTGAAAAGTTGCTCAGAACTGGACATTCTATAATATACTAAAAGTTAACTTAAAGTTGAACCACCTCTTTAATAAAAAATACAAGTTACTGAGTTCAAAATGGTCACTTATTCTGCAACGCCCATTATGCTTTGGTAACTGGCCAGTGTAGTTGTTTATACCACTAAGAAAGAGGACTGAAACTACCATTTCCAGCGCCTAATGTGTATATCAGTCAGTAGGAAATGTATTATATAGCTTCAGGAGATTCCATGACCCTAGATATATATAGTGCTATAAACTAATGGAGTGATGCAAATAACAGCCTCCATATGTCTTCCTTCTACTGTAACTCCAGGACCTGTGAATATGCCTGCTACCTAAATCAACCCTGAACCAGAAGCTCCTGTACCATCCCTCAGTTTGCCTCCCTCTGAACATCCCCTATCCCCATTGATGCCTCAATCCACCCTGGAAGCATGGTTTTGGCTTAGGAACACCTTCCCACCACCCATTTAGCCTAGGGCCCTCCACCCATACATATGTCCACATAACATTTCTAAGTCCTGGTCAACCCAACCCCCTGATGTGGGACTACTTTCCTTTGCCAGACTATCAAGGCTGCCTCTTTCCCTGTCTCTCGCTTCCTAAACCCAGTGCTTTGTTACTACTTTCTGCACTTCCCACCAGCTAAACAAGAACTTGTTTGCTCTCAGCTACTGTTTTATGTCTCATTGGCAGGACTGATGCGTCTCACTTGACTTTCCTGCCTTCTCCATCTTTCCTCTCAGCAATGGCTGAGCCACCTCTAAAGGACTCCTCTTCACTGGGCACTCTCTGCATCTCCCTGCTCAGACTCCTCAAATGAACTCACCTTAGACGACATGCCTGTCAGCTAATTGGCTCTTTCTGTTCTTCCCCATACAGTCTCCTCCTGGCTCAGTCTAAGCAGTTGTTGTGTCTTTCTCTGCAATTTCCCTCTCCTTCCTGTTGCCAACTCTGGCCCAGCAGGACCTTTAACACTGGCAGTGTGTAGCTCTTGTAAGTAATAGACCAATATACACAACACACTTGCACCAAAAGTATTCTTCTCCAGGCTTGGTCCCCATTCATTCCCAGTTAGTCTGACTCATCTTTGAAATTGGACTTCTGATCTTTCCATTTCCAGTAATTCTCTTATCTGAAAGTGACATTTCTAAGTTCAGATTACTATCTTAAAGGAGTTGTTCCCTTTGAATTTTATTTTAGAATGTTGTAAAGCACATCTAGACTAGGATTCAAATGAGGCCCTGTCATTTCAAGTATGAAGAGGGCCTTACCTGCCCAGTTTATAGTGACTGTCTATGGTCCTCTGGCATTTGCCAGAACCCTCAGATTGCCAGCCTGGGCCTGATGAAGAGAGTGATATTCTGAGACAATTTGCAATTGGTTCTCACTTTTTATTATTTGTGTTATTCTCCAGTTTGCAATTTTAGCGATCTGGTGTCTAGGGTCCAAATGACTCTAGCATTGCTTTTAATAAGAGACTAGAAAATGAATAGAAGAGGCCTTAATAGAAAAATGAGTAATAAAAAAATAGCAATAAAATACATTTGTATCCTTACAGAGCATTTGTTTTTTAGACAGGGTCAGTTACCCAATTTGAAAGTTGGAAACAGTCAGAAGAGGAAGGCAAATAACTAAAAACTAAAAAAAAAAGAAAAAACTAAGACCAATTGAAAAGTTGCTCAGAATTAGTTATCCTATAACATACTAAAATTTAACTTAAAGGTGAACCACCCCTTTAATGTCCCCAGTTGTTCATGCATGTAATGCAGATCAGTAACAGCACATTAAGTCCATGGTACCGTCAATAAAATTAATGAAATACAAATGTATATTATGCGTATCTTACAAAGCACACTGAATATGAAGATGGAACATAAATTAGCCTCGCATCAGTAAGACATAGAAACAATATCTACTGTAAATATAATGCCGCACAAATTTTGCCCCATTCTGTAGAGTGAATTGGACACCCCCACATCTGGTGCAACGTTCAATGTTCAGTAGTAGTAATATACTGTATATAACAGGTGAAAAAGGCACAACACCAGTGGACAACTAGAGGAACACACCACCATCTTATGTATGAGCGTTTGAGTGCCTACAATAGCGGCCTATTCACCACGGCTACTAAACCATTATTATATCTCAGTGGAGCCAGCATTTCTCACTCTCTGTATCATGGTCCTACACATCTACTTATAAATTCTAACCTTCATCTGGATAATCAATCAGGGCTTAAACTGAAGCCCCTGCCTCACCTCTGTATGAGTGCGTGCATGTGCATGCATCAGTTTGCTGGGGAGTTGCGGCTCTCAAGTGCTAACTTGAATGTGCATGGGCTACATGCCGCCCCTGAAATGTTGCAGGCCCGGGCCTTTGTGGTCTCACCACAAATCTGGGACTGACCTCCCCTGAGTTTGATAAAAGAGGAAGGAATATAACTCCACCCTAACCCTTTTAACAGTAACCTGTTACTTCACTACTCTTGGGTCTTTAGCACATAATACACTGCTATATTTGCCAGCCAATCATAATTGTGAGAGTATCTGGGACAGGCCACATTTAATTCAAAGGTAACATCAAGTTGGGCTTTCAGTAGTAGCAGAATAAATAGGCACCTAATTTTACCCTTACTAACCTTCAGACTTGGTCTTGATATCCGCTGCTCTGGGTCCCTCAAATGGCCAGCCCCAGTGGTGTAACTATAGAGGAAGCAGATCCCGCAGTTGTACAGGTCCAGAGGAACAGGGGGGGCTCGACTATGGGGTCTACTTCCTTTATATTTAATTTAAAAAAAACCTCCTCCCTGCTCTCTTATCTGTGGTGAGGAAGGGGGACGCAAGTTGGGCAGAGTTGGGGTGGGAAGTGGGTGGGGCGGATCCTGGGCACTTGCCGGATGGAAGCAGGAGGGTGAGGAGGGTGGATGGAGAGGGAGGATGGGGTGCCCCTAGGCCCCTGTCATCCCACACACAGATACACACACCCACATACACACACACATAGACATACACAAACACATGTTCCTATGTGAAAATTCCCTCTAGAGCACTGGAGATTGGCACTTGGGACAATTAAAAAACAAATCAAATATCCCCAGTGCTTCAGACCAAATTTAGATGAAACATGGCGGCATGCTACCCCTAAATTCCATAGGCCAAGGCCTTTGTGGTCTTTCCACAAATCCAGGCCTGAGTACAGCACTTTCATTATTTCATGGGTTAGTATGATGTAGACTCCCCTTCTGACACAATGTGCCATTGGTTTTCATTTTTTTTTTTATTATTTGTGGTTTTTGAGTTATTTATCTTTTTATTCAGCAGCTCTCCAGTTTGTAATTTCAGCACTCTGGAATCATGCATTGGTTTGTGTATATATATATATATATATATATATATATATATATATATATATATATATATATATATATATATATATGAATAGGAGAGGCCTGAATAGAAAAATGAGTAATAAAAAGCAATAACAATACATGTGCAGCCTCACAGAGCATTTGTTTTTTAGACCCCACAGGAAAGTTGGAAAGAAGCAGAAGGCAAATAATTAAAAAAGTAAAGATTTATAAAAAGTGAATATGAAGGCCAATTTGAAAAGTTGCTTAGAACTGTCCTTTCTGCAACATTCCAACTTAAAGGTGAACCACCCCATTTAAGTACTGCAGTAAATATAAAATATAAAAACGTCTGTAATCTTGTAGCAACTGTATGTAATTGTGTTGCCTGTGTGTTGGTGTCCATTCCTGTAAGTGGGAGCAGTCTGGGAATATGAAAGTAGAATTTCTGTAACTGCTGTTTTTTTTTTTTCCTGGGTGTGGGACGTGAGTACTTGTGTATAAAAGCCATGTCATATCTCAGTTAGACAAGATCACTTTATAATGTGGCTGTAGCTGGTAATCCTCCTGCAGATCAACTACAGACACAGAGCCACAGGACTGAGCATTTATACTGTAACTGCCTGAGAACTGCTCCAATACTTGGGCTCAGGGACACTGAGACTCTGCTCTGCCTCCTGATTGGGTAAGAATTTCTTGTATATTATATGCTGAATGGTAAGGGAAAAACTGACAGCTACAGACTAGTGATGTTTGGTCAGACCCGATACCCACGGGGCCCGTGGGTTTATTTGTGGGTCGGGCGGATTCGGGTCGACCTCGCATTTTTCATTGCGGTTGAGGTTTGAACTCTTGTCCTGCTCTCCCCGCCCACCACCGTCTAACGGCGACTTACGGATTCTTCTTTTGTAGATGCTGCGCCTGCTCGGCCCGCCGCTTTTGTGATGTTATCGGCGGGGTGGCGCTGGTCTATAAAAGGGACCCAGAATTCAGGTCAGAAGGGTGCAGTTGGTGGGAGTGCGGGTGTGGGTCGGGGAAATCCCAAATCACTACTATAGACACACAATGTTTATAGGGAAATCTTACTAAAATGTGTTTTCTTCAGTGAATGTGCTGTAGTAGATCACCAGGTAGTGAAAGGGTGTCAGCAGCCTCTCCCTCACTCTGATCTTTGTCCTGTGTGTGTGATAATGTGTCAGAGCTGAGAGTTTAATGTTCCTGAATAGCAGAGAGGGGCAACTATAACATCTTTAAGTGAATGTAAACCCAGCTGTGACGCTGTCCTACATCGCCCCCTCTTCTATAGAAGTTGCAGAAAAACCTAATAATAGATTTAATGTTAATGCTTCATTAAAATGCAAAAGAACTGACATAGGAGAATGCTGATTCCCAGCACCATGTCAGGCATCTTGCTGTTATCTTACATATAGATTATTATTATTATTATGATTATTATTGTCATTATATGACATTGGAATGAGACATGGGGATAAAGGACAGACTTGTTCAGTGCTGGGAAACTGGGCTTAAAGCTTCCAACTCCAGTTGCAGGAACAAAGAACATGGAGTCAGATTAATACAGATCAACTGGGATTCTCACTGGAGGATTTTTTTTTTGTATTTTAAAGCTGTTTTTGTATTTTAAAGCTGTTTTTGTATTTTAAAGCTGTTTTTGTATTTTAAAGCTGTGTTTTAAAGACTGTAGAGGTTTGGGGAATAGTTTGGGAAATGTTTTAGGGCAGAACTACACGGTCAATTTTGGTCAGTTTTTGGTTCATCCAATGCTGGGCTCAGGGCTGGGACTAGGGGTAGGCAGAAGAGGCACCTGCCTAGGGCACAAAGCTGTGGGGGCCAGGGCCACTCCGGCAATGAGGCAAGGTGGGAACCTTGCCTCAGGCGGCACAGAGGGGCCATTTACCAGTTGCGGCAAAAAAACGCCTCTAGTAACTTTAAGAGCGCAATTT